>PVKV010006518.1:0-94155 GCA_004027835.1 Alouatta palliata
TCTTGTGTCAGTTTGCTGAGAATGATGGTTTCCAGGTTCATCCATGTCCCTACAAAGGATGCGAACTCATCGTTTTTGATGGCTGCATAATATTCCATGGTGTATATGTGCCACATTTTCCCTGTCCAGTCTATCATCGATGGGCATTTGGGTTGGTTCCAGGTCTTTGCTATTGTAAACTGTGCTGCAATGATCATTCTTGTGCATGTGTCCTTATAGCAGAATGATTTATAATCCTTTGGATATATACCCAGTAATGGGATTGCTGGGTCAAATGGAATTTCTATTTCTAGGTCCTTGAGGAATCGCCACACTGTCTTCCACAATGGTTGAATTAATTTACACTAATTTACACCAACAGTGTAGTAGTTACTTTCAAAAAACAAAACAATAGGGGTACAGACATTGGGTAAACACACCTATTCCAAGAGGGAAAAACTAGCCACAACAAAGGGGCTACAGGCCCCATACAAGTGTCAAATCCAATAGGGCAGTCATTAAACCTTAAAGTTCCAAAATGATCCCCTTTGGTTCCATGTTTCACATCCAAGGCACACTGATACAAGAGGTTGGCTCCCACAGCCTTTGGCGGCTCTGTCCCTGTGTCTTTGCAAGGTACAGTCCCCCTCCTGGCTACTTTCATGAGCTGATGTTGAGTGTCTGCAGCTTTTCCAGGCACATGGTACACACTGCCAGTGGGTCTACTATTCTGGGGTCTGGAGGATGGTGGCTCTCTTCTCACAGCTCCACTATGCAGTATCCCAACTGGGACTCTGTGTTGGGACTCCATCCCCACATTTCCTTTTTGCACTGCCCCAGAAGAGGTTCTCCATGAGGGCTCTTCCCCTTCAGCAGACTTTCTGCCTGGACACCCAGATGTTTCCATACATCCTCTGAAATCTAGGCAGATGCTTCCTAGTCTCAACTCTTTCCCTCTGTGTATCCACAATCTTAATACCATGTGGAAGCCACCAAGGCTTGGGGCTTGCACCCTCTGAAGCAATGGCACAAGCTGTTCTGTGGCCTCCTTTTACCCATGGCTGTAGCAGTCATGATGCAGTGCACCATGTCTTGAGGCTGCACACAGCAGCGGCACCCTGGACCTGGCCCACGAAACCATTCTTCCCTCCTAGGCCTCCTGGTCTGTAGTGGGAGGGCCTGCCATGAAGGTCTCTGAAATGCCTTTGAGACATTTTCCCCATTGTCTCAGCTATTAACATTTGGCTGCTCTTTACTTATGCAAATTTCTGTACCTAGCTTGAATTCCTCCCCAGAAAACGAATTTTTCTTTTCTACCATATGGCTGGGCTGCAAATTTTTCAAACTTTTATGCTCTGCTTTCCTTTTAAATGATAGTTACAGGCCAGACGTAGTGGCTCATGCCTGTAATCCCCACACTTTAGAAGGTCAAAGTGGGCATATCATGAGGTCAGGAGATCAAGACCATCCTGGCCGAAATGGTAAAACCACATCTCTACTAAAATACAAAAAATTAGCCAGGCGTGATGGTGCATGCCTGCATTCCCAGCTACTCAGGAGGCTGAGGCAGGAGAATCACTTGAACCCAGGAGTCGGAGATTGCAGTGGGCCAAGATCGTGCCACTGAATTCCAGCCTGGCGACCAAGTGAGACTCCATCTCAAAAAATATATGACAATAATAGTTACAATTTCAGTTATTTTTTTTTTCACGTATGCAGTTGAGCACAGGCTTTTAGAAGCAACCAAGCAACACCTTGAATGCCTCAGTAGCTTAGAAATTTCTTCTACCAAATACCCTAAATCATCTCTGTCATGAAGTTCACACTTCAACAGATTTTTACAGCCGGGGCACAATGCTATTCTTTTTGCCAGATCACAGCAAGTGCTTTGGTTCCCAGATGCTCGAGTTCCTAATAAGTTCTTCATCTCCATCTGAAACCACATCAGCCTAGACTTGACTGTTCATATCACTATCAGCATTTTGATCACAACAATTTGACGTCTCTAGGAAGTTCCAAACTGTCCCTCATCTTCCTGTTTTTCTTCTGAGCCCTCCAAACTCTTCCAACATTTGTGAGTTACCCAGTTCCAAAGTCGCTTCCACATTTTGAGGGATCTTTATAGCAATCCACCACTCTCATTACCAATTTTCTGTATTAGTCTGTTCTCACGCTCTTATAATGACGTACCTGAGATTAGGTAATTTACGAAGAAAAGAGGTTTAATCAGCTCACAGTTCTGCAGGCTGTTCAGGCCTCTGATTCTTGGGAGGCCTTAGGAAACTTATTATCATAGCAGAAGGGAAAGGGGAAACAGATACATCTTCACATGGCTGGTTGAAGATAGAGAACGAGGGGAGAGTGCTACATACTTTTAAACAACCAGATCTCATGAGAACTCATGTACTATCACGAGAACAGCACAAACGAAATCTACCCACATGATTCAATCACTTCCCACCAGGCCCCTCCTCCAACATCAAGGATTACAATTTGACATGTGATTTGTATGGCCACATAAAGCCAAACCATATCATTAACCTTTCCTTACCCATGTCGTAAAATGGCTCACTGATACATATAAGTATTTCAGTGAGCCTTTCTCATGAAAACTCCAGCGACAAAACCATCCACAATTATGCTACTAGCATTGAAACCATGCTTGTTGCATTAAAACTGTTGGAGAAGAAAACCTTTTTTTTTAATCCTCTTATTTCAGTGATTTGGGACCTACAAATTAAACTGACAAAAGACGTATCAGTAAGAGAATAGATCTTTACTTCTATATGTACACAGGCGTTCACAGAGAAATGGGACTCAGGGAGTTAGAATTGGGGGTTTATATACAATTTTAATAAGAAAAGGAGAACAATTCTTATGGGAAAACAAATGGCTTTTAAGAAAGACAAATGGGCCCATAGAAGGATGGGTGGAAGTTATGATAGTTTTGTGATAATGTCTGTTTAGATGATTTCTTATCCTATGCTGACTTCTCCTCTTTGGTAATGGGAGGCAATCTTTCTGGGCTGCTAAACTAAAGAGGGGATTTATGACAGCTGAGTTCTTTGGACAGCCTCTGCTTTTGGGCAGATAAGGGAAGTTTCGGGAAAAAAAACCTCACCACAGATATATTCTGGAGCCTTTCAAAACTCAGCTGGACAATGATGTATACAAAGCGTAGAGGCAGTAAGACAACAAAGAATGCAGAGAGGTAGTGACTAAAGTAAGGAAACTGATCAGACAGCTGTTGTGAAACTTTTCTGCAGCACAGCGTTGGGCCAGGAAACACCGTGATTGTGGATATTTTAAAAAACAGAATGTCCAGCAAGCAGAAGTCATTTGTTAGTTGATATCTGATGTAGGCCAAATTTGAGTCTGATCAGTTACTTCTCTTTAAGAAAATATTTGGCTTCCTTAAGAAGCAGGCAAAGGTAACAAATACAAACACAAATCAAAGACAAATTTATACAAATTAGTATATAAATAGTAAACTGGCACTGATTGAAACTGGTCTCTCAATTTAAAGGAGAAGAACATGACATGAATCACAGCAAATTATGTAATTATAAAATTAGTAAAGACAGTAGTAGTGCATACATTCAGAATGATTCTCAAAATACTTTAAAACTGTATGGCATAGGCGTTAGCCAGTTGGAGCACTGCTGGTTGAATATTGTTATGGTCATGATGTCGTGTGCTGGTCAGCATTGCACCTGTCAGATATTTGTATTTCCTCATTTTTCAATAACTTCCCTTATATGTGACCTAATGTAACTTGAATATTTAGACTTAGATGTTGCTGAATTATAGCATTTACTTTTTGAAATTAATATTATGTTATATTTATTTTTCACAACTACTATATAAATCATTTATCATAATTCTAAGAAAACAAATATTTCTTGGTTGCATAAACAAACTTTGTAAGTTTATTTGTACAAGGTTTAAAAGGCTTTACAAGGCATAAAAACGTTAAATTGAGCTTTGTGCATTTTTCCTTAGAAATATAATTTAGAACATAAAAAGCAAGATTATATAGCACAACATGTTGCATTTTAAGTAAAGTATGAAAATGTGGCAAAGATTTGCAATATTATCCATTCTGAATGACAATAATTAGCACATTTTTGTTTTTAAAATTCTCTGTGATCCTATTAACTGATGCAATAAATGTGAAGCAATGTTATTTTTAACAAAGTAGTCACAAAAATCAGTGGAAAAAATGAAACATATGCCCTGAATGCTTTTGAAGCTACTATGAGAACCTGAAGTAGAAATTATGAGCTAGCAGCCAGTATGAGAAAACACAAGCTTCTGCTCTGCATGTAGTCGGTGATTTGTGAACAACAATTACTAGCTAGAGAAAATGAGGGGAAAACACAGAGCTCAGCCAGGTGTTACTTTACCTCAGTGATTTACTCTGCTATTTGATCAATGATGAGAACAAAATCACCCGTATCCTCAGGAAGCCATGAATGTTTCAAGGCAGCTGTGAAAGCACCTGGCTACTTGTCAGACACAAAGACTATGTCCGTTAAGGAAGAATCAAGATTTATTTCTTTGGGCTTGAACCAGAAACAGTGGCAGTGAATTTGCTGTGGCATTGCATTATTTCTTTAATTAGAGAACAAAAGCAGTTTTGCAGTCCCATTCTGGTGAATTGGCAGGGATACAAGCTTCTCCCTGAACCAATGTGACAAGATAATTCAGCATTCCTTTCTGTAGCCAGCAGTATGAGCACTTTCTCCCTTTCTGTACCTTCTGAAATATATATATATATGATGTGGGCCAATTGAAAATGTCCACATATATGGGATATATATTCCAGAAGGAATTCCATATATATATATATATATATTCTCTATATATTCTGTGTGTGTATGTATATATATATGTATATTTCCCTTTAAATTATTTTCATAAATTATGAGTTATAATTATTCATACACACACACACACTGTGTTGTGAATATAGCTTCCACTCCCAAAAAGCAATAGAGATAAAAACACAAAAATGCACCTCTTAAAAATATTTTACGGCCGGGCGCGGTGGCTCAGGCCTGTAATCCCAGCACTTTGGGAGGCCGAGGCGGGCGAATCACGAGGTCAAGAGATTGAGACCATCCTGCTCAACATGGTGAAACCCCGTCTCTACTAAAAATACAAAAAAATTAGCTGGGCTTGGTGGCGCATTCCTGTAGTCCCAGCTACTCGGGAGGCTGAGACAGGAGAATTGCTTGAACCTGGGCGGCGGAGGTTGCAGTGAGCCGAGGTCGCGCCACTGCACTCCAGCCTGGCGCCTGGTGACGGAGTGAGACTCTGTCTCAAAAAAAAAAAAAAAAATATATATATATATATATATATATATATATATATATATATATATTTTACAGCTAAAATATGCAGAAAACATTATATAGAATCTTAGGATAAGCTTTGATATCCTACAAAATCCATGGACTCCAGCAGAATTTCACCAGTTAGAATTTTAATGATCAAGAGTTATTAAACTATATGTAGTCAAAATGATTATAGTTCATGGGATGACCTCTGAGGATGATGAGACTGGGTTTAGAATTAGTGAAAAGGCAGTTGATATGGAGACATTTTCAAATGGCAATCAAATAAGTCAGAGTATTTTTGTTTTGTTTCCCAATCCAAATAATTTTTAAAATAAAACTAGGAAATGGTGGGAAATATTGAAAAGCCAAGAAACTAATCCAAGATAGATTTTAATAGTATTCAATAGAATCACAGCCTAATGTATTTCATATTTTTTTAAATTAATACTGTATGTTCAAACTCTCATCATTTTGAAATAACCTTTCCTTATTTTCTGGCATTACTATTATCATTATAATTATCATTTTCTTACATTAATTCTACTTTCATAAAATGGTAGTCATATGCATGGAGTACATAAATCAATTGGACAGTGCTTATATGGTATCATAGAGGATTTATAAAACAAAACTTCAGAGGACACGACAGTTGTCTGATAAGCCCTTAAACAAGTTTCAAACATTTTGAAGATAAAAGAGAGTCAAGTGAAAGCTACCTAATGTGTTTGTGTGGCACTATATTAGGTCCCATGGGAGGTTCCGTTCTTTAAATTTACCGCTATAGCTGTGGTACAGTTCATAAGTACTAGACTTGAGTCTTTACATGTTATACAACTTTGATAAGTCTGATCCTATTTCGTCACCTTTAAAATGAGAATTGCCTTACATACAAAGTTACAGTGTATATGAAATGATTTAATGTATGTGAAAGAGCATAGAAAGTTGAAAAGTACAATACAACATATTGGTGTGTATTCTCAAACATAAGGAGGAATGGAAGGGCTTCAGATAAGGGCAGTCAATTGCTGGATGTCATGAGGAAGAGAGAGTAAACGTTCTAGGAATTCAGACATAAAAACCAATTCCACCTAAAGTTATCAAAGAAGTTTTAAGCTAGTCTGATGTTCTATCTTAAGGGAAAAAAAGGTAACTGCTGTTATTTTATTTCATATTGTGAATGAAAGTCTTTAAATGGAGACTGTCCTCTCAAACGTCTAAGGTTATTTATGAGTTGTTTCACAGCCTCAAAATCAGACTGAAATTTTCTTGTCTGCTTATGCACCTTAGGGGGCCAACAGAAAAAGATTTTTTTCTTTCATCAGATACCCAGTAAGCAAAGCTATACAATTTATAAGTCTAATTTTCATAAAGCTCTGTGTTTTAAACACTCTTGAAGCCAGTGGTCTTTCAGCTAGCTGCCACTGCACTTTTGTGTCATGATGTAAACTGAAGAATAAACCACACGTATTACCTTATAGTTGTAGCTTATAAATATATTCATGTTTAGGCTTAACATTTTGAAAAGTATTAGCATTTTGAATTATATCTTAGAATAGATATTCAGAATATCACATGAGTTAAGATTAGGTTTAGTCAGGCCCTTTGGAATAAAATTATTTTCCCTTTAAGCTACTTTAAAAATTATGAATAATTATGAATAATACAATTATTAAGGTAATTTAAAAATCAGTAGCCATTGCACAATTTCAAGATATACTCCTGTTTTGCTCTTGTTAAATCTAGTTTTACTAGGCTAGCATGGTAAATTGCTAATGCATTCACATATATATATGCATGTATGTGTGTGTATATATATATATGCATGTATGTGTGTGTGTATATATATGCATGTGTGTGTGAGTATATATATGTAAATGTGTGGCATCACATATATGATTTGAGGGTATTTGCTGTTACATAAAAAATGGAATCATGTCATCCATATTGTTTTGTAAGTTGTTTTTGACACTTATGCTTATTTTTTTAACCCTATATATGCACATAATTTTTTAATGTAATGATTTCTCTTGTTTCTAAACTTTTTATAAAATGCAACAATAAAAGCTTTATCCATTCATACTAAACTTTTTTAAAGATTTATATCTCTGTAAGATTTATCACTTGGCTGCTTCCTTTCCATAATATTAGTTAAAATGATTTTAGTCATCTACTTATTATTGACTTTTCTGATTCTTTTAGTATAACTTTTGCCTTTAAAATAACTTTAAAATTAGTTCTTCTTTTTTCCATATCTAGAAAATGATGCAAACTTTTTGTTGAAGAAATCAGAAATCAGCTGAGATCCAGAAGTTACAAACCATATTCAAATATAACTAGGAAATTTCTACATTTAAAACCTATTTACAAATTGTGATATGTAATTCATATATTGTACATATCAAATGATAATACTTCTACCTGGAAGAATTACTAGAAACCAATGTCCTTGATTTTAATATAAAGAGATTTTATAAATGAGGACTTTGTTTAATGTTCAGATGCAGTAAGACAAATGATTGATTTTTCTTTATGGCCAGGCCAACTTTCTGAGATTTCAGAGAATAGCCTATGTTAAATTCCTAGAAAGTACTGGTACAACATATATTCTTTTTACTGAAACATGACAAGTACTAATAAGGTCAGAAGAATCTCAGAGTGGTCCAATTTGAGGATACTTTTTTTTCTCATATTTCAAAGAAACTGCATTTTATAGAATCTGTCATATAAGCAGTTTTTCAAATGTCTCTGGAACTAAATAATAGTCAGTAGATGTGTATGGTGTAAATTACTGAAAACAGCAGCTAAAGACAAGCTTAACTGTGAGCAAATTAAATCACGGTCATAAGACTTATCAAAGAGACATTAAAAAGACTCAAATTATCCTTTCAACTTTAAAGATAACTTGTCTAGTCTTCCTCTCTGTAATTAAGTGCTAACAGTGCTGTTGCGTTTTGACTCATCATTAACATAGTGATTTTTCACTCTGGCCGATACAGATAGGAAGAGTTTTCTGGGCAAATGTTTTCACAGTTCTTCCACTAATGCCTTGTCAAGCTACGAGCATCTCACTGGCATGGCAGGAGGAAGCAGGAAGAGGGAACAAGTAATTTTGTGCTCATTAACCAGCCTCCTCTATTTTCCCCATTTTTCCTCGCCACTACCCTGTACAGACTCTGGTAATCATTGTCCTACTCTCTACTTCTAAGAGATCAACTGTTTTTAATATATATATATATATATATATATATTTATTTATATAAAATTGCATTTTAGGTTTTGGGGTACATGTGAAGAACATGCAAGTTTGTTGCATAGGTACATACATGGCAATGTGTTTTGCTGCTTTCCTCCCCATCCCCTATATCTGGCATTTCTCCCCAAGTTATCCTTCCCCATCTCCCCACCCACCGCTGACTCTCCCCTAGTTCCCCCTCCACAGACCCCAGTGTGTGATGCTCCCCTCCCTGTGTCCATGTGTTCTCGTTGTTCAACACCCACCTATGAGTGAGAAGGTGATATTTGATTTTCTGTTCTTGTGTCAGTTTCCTGAGAATGATGGTTTCCATGTTCATCCATGTCCCTACAAAGGACATAAACTCATTTTTTATGGCTGCATAGTATTCCATGGTATATATGTGCCACATTTTCCCTATCCAGTCTATCATTGGTGGGCATTTGGGTTGGTTCCAAGTCTTTGCTGTTGTGAACAGTGCTGCAATGATCATTCTTATTTTAGATTACACATATGAATGAGATCTTGTGGCATTTATCCTTCTGTGCTTGGTTTATATCACTTAGCGTGCTATCTAGTTTCACGCATATTGTCACAAATGACAGGATTTTGTGATTTTTATGGGTGAATAGTGTTTCGTTGTGTATGTGGACCATATTTTTGTGTCTATTCATTTATTGACGGACAGACAGGTTGATTGAATCTCTTGGCAATTGTGAATATTATTGCAGTGAACATGGGGATACCTAAATTTGTAATATGTTAATTTCATTTCCTTTGGCTATTTACCCAGTAGTGGAATTGTTGGAAATATCTCCATCTATTTGCAGCCAACCGATTGTCAAAAAAGACACCAAGAACAAAGACTAGAGAAAGGACAATCTCTTCAATGTATAACATTACCGGGGAAACGAAATATCCACGTGCACAAGAATGAAACTAGATCCCTGCCTCTCACAGCTTAATAAAGTCAACTTAAAACAATTAAAGACATGAATACAAGATGTGAAACTACTAGAAGAGAACATAGAGAAAACACTTCAAGACATTGGTCAAGGAAAGGAATTTTTGGATAAGACTGCAAAATCCCAGGCAACAAAAACAAAACTAAACAATTGGGATTAGGTCAAACTAAAAAGCTTTGCACAGGAAAGGAAACAATCAATAGAATGTAGAAAAAAACTGCAGAAAGGGAGAAAATGTTTATAAACTATGCATATGAAAGGGGTTAATATCTGGAATAGAGAAGGAACTTTACAACGAAATAATAATAACAGTGACCCAAATAATCCAGTAGTTAAATGGACAAAAGATCTGAATAGACATTTCTGAAGAGAAGATATACAAATAGCCAACCTGTATATGAAAAAAATATTAAACATCATTAATCATCAGGTAAATACAAATCTAAACCACAATGAGATATTACCTCACTCAAGTTAGAATGGTTATTATGAAAGACAAAAAGTAACAAATGATTGCAAGAATATAGAAAAGAGAGAAATCTTACACACTGTTGGTGGGATGTAAAGTAGTACAGCCATTATGGGAAACTGTATATAGATTTCTCAAAAAATTAAAAATAAAACTACCATATGCTTTTCTCATATAAGGTTATTTATGCTTACTTTGGGAACATCGGATAATCCAGGCTAATTCTCCACCTCAAAATTCTTAACTTAATAAAAACTGCAAAGTCTCTTTGCCGTAAAAGAACATTCACAGACCCTGGGAATTAAGATGTGATATTTCAGGGCTATTACTCATTTTATTACAGCTGTGATATTGGTTTAACATACTGCAATGTTATTTTCAAATTCAGAAAGAAAAAAAAAAAAACTAGTAAGAACATGAAAGAAAGTATCAACTTGCTGCATATAAATCTCACATGTATATTTCAAATTCAAAACTAGGTTTAAAACACATGCAGAAAATAGATAACAATATATATTACCATTAAACTCTGATTACAAGAAAAACATATAAAAATAAAAGCACACAAGACAGATATTCTTAAAAACTATTGTGGTATCTAAAGCACAAAACATTTAAGAAACATTTTCAAAACAAAATATAGGTCAGAAGTGTTTTGAAGCATCTTCTTAGATTTCAAAAACTGTCAATTAACATGGCAAACACGTATCACATCTACAGAATTTCACAGGTAAAATTGTCCTGTTTGATTACACTGTCTCTTTCCTGAGCATACACAGAAGGAAAAAATCATGTAGTCTTAAAATTTTGTTCTGATTTGTACTTTCTGGTCCGTATTATTTATTTATTATAGTATTATTCTTTATTGACATATCATTGTGTTTTTTATTATATTTCCCTGAAAACACACCTACACACACATATATCCCTGTCCTGAAAGAGGCACAAAGACAAAAATAAAAGGGTAAAGAAATGTCAGTAAAAAGCATTTTAGAAAGTAAATGAAGAAAAATAAGAGTAAAGAAGGAAGGCAGGGGCATAGAAAAAAGAGGAAAAATGAGGAGAGAAGAAAAGAGGATGATAGATGAGGGAAGGCAGAAGAGTTAATTCATTTATGTTAAAACTTAGTACATAGGATCTAGGTGGAAGTTACAGGAAGACAGTGATTCTATGTGAAGTCTTTTAAACAACTAGAGGTTTACATAAAGGAATGCAAAGCCTTGTGAAGTAAGGTAGTCACTAAATGCTGAAGCAAAAAATGGATAATAAGTTATCAACGATATGTCAAGAGATTTTCTGCATTGCTGGAAAAATACATTAAATGGCTTACAAGGTATATCTTCATAATAAGATTCTATTATATAGCATTCACTATTAAGATTGTCATTGTCACAAGTGTGTGTATAGGAGTGTGCTCTCATTCTCTCTTTTCTGTCTCACTTTCTCACATAAGCACGCATGCACACACACACCATGAGCATGTGCACATACACACACCCCAACAGGTAAACCTTAATACATGTAATATGCTTATAGATGACTTTGAATTAGCATTATTTAATACAATTTTAGAAACATAACTTTATTGCCCATATTATAAGCATGAAATTTTCAAAATAATGCATGTTTATATTTATCCATAGTGCAAATTTGAATAATAGTATTAGGAAAAATAAAAAATAACATTTTCGAAGGCAGCAAGGATATTTGTGACATTATTTTATTTCTTGCTTTTAGTTTAGAGCATAAATTTTAATTTTGACATTATTACACTAAATTGGAATTCATTTTAGGAAAAAATGTAACAAAAATGTAATTTTTCAATTCTTTCTTGGCATTGTGAATTAATATTAAAATTTGCCTTCACATATCTTCATTAAACAATTGCTCAACTCCTGTGAGATTTAACATTCTTATCTTTAAAATGAAGGCCGTCTCCATTCTGTTGATTTATGGGACTAAAATAAGATAAACATACATGGTATAAAATAAATATTTAATAAAAATATTGTCTTAATTGAGAGCAAAATAGAGTAATTTATGATTTCTTCAGGTATCTCCACATAAGCATAAGAAAATAATACTCATCTAATTGTGAATGAGGCCTCTTTTGTTAACTAATTCCCCTATAGATTTTTTTTCCTTTCAAATTTCTGTTACATAGTGTTTGGGAAACTATTTGAGATTCAGGAAATGTAGTCACCAGAAAGGTTTATATTTAAAAACATTTTCAACAATCTATTCAACAATCTTTTTCTTGAAGGTCAAAGCTAAGATTTTGAAGGCTTAAGAAGGATGTATATCAGAAATGAAATTCTGCTGAAAACTATAGTGAATACATAATTCTTACTCAGGGAATGTTGCTTGAGTCTTCAAGTTATTCCATCAGCCTCTGATATGACAAACTCTAGAGTTTATTTTCCTGCTTTTTTTTTCCCCTGACTTTTTAGCATCAGAGATAAAAATCAATCGTTGCTCTTCTGTGTCCTAAAATCAGTTTTTCTCATATGGGAAATAAATGTATATGCTATATTTTCTGCTTTTTATTCATTAGTTCAAGAGTGTTACCACCATATGTCAGACTCAAATGTTATTAATCCTGAGTTATTAATTTTAAAAATCATTAAATATATACAAAACAAACATGAGCTTTCATATATTGAAGCCTCATTTTAAAATAAAATTCTATATACTGTTGGCTTCTGTGAAAACAGAATGTGCATGATTTGGGGATGTATATTGCTCTGTAAATTGATTCTCTCATCCTCTCCTTTAATTTATTAAGCATTTAAAGTTTATGCTTAATATATATTGATTCAGTTCTTACATAGTATGGCTCAGAATACCCAAGTTATATGAAGCAGTTTTTTCAATAAAAATTTAACAAAATGAAAAATTTGTGCATGAACTGTGAAAACTCTAATGGGAAAATATTGGAAGTTTCAACATTAGAGGAATGACTTCATTAATAATACAGAATGGAGTATTTAGCAATTAAAATAATAATTACAGATACTATTTCAAATATGCAATTGGATTTAGCATGCATTGTTAAAAATAAATAGAATTATGTAAAATTATGTATATTTTATAACTGTAAATATGTCTATTAACATATGAAAGAAATGTGCAAAAGCAAAGAGATTTTAAGGTTTAGCATGTTTGGACCCTGAAATCCATTTTAAAATGAAAAACCTATGTCCTTAAGGAAAAGATTTCCTTTATTACTGTTTTATGAAAGTGTAGGATGGAACTCAGAAAGTTTAGGTGATGTAGATGTACTATTAATTGACCACTGCAGAATTGGAAATAGAAAAATAGTACCTATATTTTTCTCAGTCGTCATTCTTTTATACTGCTGCTATAATTGAATTTCTTTTAAGTTTTGCGAGGATTATAGTGCTGACCTTGAGTGCTAAATCATTATGTAACAAGATGTAAAACACTGGTAATATTGCTTTAGACATTGTACATTAAACTGAAAACCATAAGATTGTATACATAAAAAGGACATTTTCAAAAATTGTAATGAATTGATATGTTTATATCAACTTCTAATTTGTGTGATTTGCCTTTAAAGTTATAATTTATCCATAAAGCACCATTTAATACATTATTACACTATAATTCAAGAATATTAATACAGCTTCCAGCAGGGACAGATTTATTAGAGGTGGTTTATTAAGAGTGAATGTGTCTTAATTTAAATGGTAAATTATCTGAACACTTTCTCTGTTCTTTTTTAAATGAATTGATGGAGATTTAATTAGTGGAGTTGAATTGGATAAAACTTTATGTAATCATATTTTCATTTAAATATTCATTATTTGTTATGCCAAAAATAGTATATATGATTCCTACATAAAGAACATATCCGAAAATTTTATGTTTTCTTTTGAATCACTGAATGGTGTTTCTTTTTTTTTTTTTTTTTTTTTTTGAGACGGAGTTTCGCTCTTTGTTACCCAGGCTGGAGTGCAATGGCGCGATCTCGGCTCACCGCAACCTCCACCTGCTGGGTTCAAGCAATTCTCCTGCCTCAGCCTCCCGAGTAGCTGGGACTACAGGCGCACGCCACCACGCCCAGCTAATTTTTTTTGTATTTTTAGTAGAGACGGGGTTTCAACCATGTTGACCAGGATGGTCTCGATCTCTTGACCTCGTGATCCGCCCGCCTCGGCCTCCCAAAGTGCTGGGATTACAGGCGTGAGCCACCGCGCCCGGCCGGTGTTTCTTTATTACCTGAGTAGTCTCTCTGTTTAATGTAATAGAATGAATTTACTAAATATTCACTCTTTTCCACTCATTTTATTCCTTGTCAGCATAAAAGGATAATATTTTTGCCTAAAGCTCATAGGTTTTTCAAAAATTTTTAATTGATATATAAAAATGGTATATATTTATAGGGTACGGTGTGATATTTTGATACATGAATACATTGTATAATGATGAAATCAAGGTAATTAACATATACATCCCCTCAAATATTTATTTTTTTTTTGGAAACATTCAAAATCCTGTCTTCTTGCTATTTGAAAATACACAATAACTTATGAGCTATAGTCAAGTACAGTGCTGTAGAACACTAGAAGTTATTCCTCTTATCGAGCTGTCATTTTGTATCCTTTCACTCTATTCTTCATCTACTTCCCTTTCCTTCCCAGCCTCTAGTAACTATTATTCCATGCTCTGCAATAAGATCAAATATTTCAGCTTCCACAGATGAATGAGAACATGCAGTACTTCTCTTTTTGTGACTTACATATTTTGTTTAATATAATGGCCTCCAGGCTCATCCATGTTGCCATAAATGACAGAATTTCATTCTTTTCAACAGTGGAATAGTATTCCATTGTGCATGTATTACACATTTTCATTATTTCTTTGTCTGTTGATGGATACGTTGATTGCTTCCATACCTTGGCTACGGTGAACACTGTTGCAATAAACATAGTTTTGGGGGAATATCTTTAACATACTGATTGTATTTGCTCTTGATATATATCCAGTAGTAGGATATCTGGATCATACGGTAGTTCTATTTTTAGTTTTTGAAAAGCTTCCATACTATTTTTCATAATAACTGTACTAATTTACATTCCCACCAGTAGTGTATGAGTTCCATTTTCTCTGTATCCTTACCAGTACTGGTTATTTTTTATATGTATATAATAGCCATCCAACTGGAGTGAGATGATATCTCATTGTAATTTTGACTTACATTTTCCTGATGATTAGTGATGGTGAGCATTTTTATGTATCTGTGAGTCGTTTGTTTGTCTTCTCTTTAGAAATGTCTATTTAGATCATTTGCTCATTGTTAAATAGGATTATTTTGTTGTTGTTTTTGTTGAGTGGTTTGAGTTCCTTGTATAGTCTTGATATTAATCCCTTGTTAAATGAATAGTAGTTTGCAAATATCTTCTCTTGTTCTGCAGGCATGTGTTGACTCTGTTGATTGGGTTTTTTTGTTTGTTTGTTTGTTTTTTAAATTTATTTTACTTTAAGTGCCTACTATATCTGGCATTTCTCCCCATGTTATCCCTCCCCACCCTCCCTCCCTCCCCACCCCCTGCTGTCTCTCCTCTACCCCCCACAACTGCCCCTAGTGGGTGATGCTCCTCTCCCTGAATCCACGTGTTCTCGTTGTTCAACACCCACCTGTGAGTGAGAACATACGGTGTTTGGGACTCTGTTGACTGTTTTTTTCCTATGCAGAAGGTTTCAGTTTGATATAATCTTATTTGCCTATTTTTGCTTTTGCTTTTGTTATCTATGCTTTTGAGACCTATCTATGCAATGATTGCCTGGACTAGTCCTCAGGCATTTCTCTAGTGTTTTCTTCAAGTAGTTTTATATTTTTGAGTCTTACATTTAAGCCTTTAATCCATTTAAGTTTATTTTTGTATATGGTGAGAGATAGATATCTAGTTTTATTTTATGCATGTGGAAGTCCAGTTTGCCCAGCACCATTTATTGAAAAGATGCTGAAAAGATACACTGAGGAAAGGAATGTACGTTTTGGGCATTTTTGCCAAAAATCAGATGGCTGCAAATACATAGGTTTATTTCTGGGTTCTCTATTCTGTCACATTGGTTTTTTTAATGTATTTCTCTGACAGAACCATGCTGCTTTGGTTACTATATCTTTTTAATATATTTTGAAGTCAGTCAGTGTGATGCCTTCAGCTTTTTTTTCCTGTTTTTTCCTCAAAACTTCTTCAGCTATTTGGGATCTTTTGTGCTTCCATATACATTTTAGGATTTGTTTTTTCTATTTTTGTGAAGAGTGTAATTGGCATTTTGATAGGGAGGGTATGGAATCTATAGATTGCTTTGGGTGATATGGTGATTTTAACAATGTTAATTATTTGAATCCATGAGCATAGCATGTTTTTCCATTTATTTGTTTCCTTTTAAAGGTTTTCATGAGGGTTTTATAGTTTTTATTATAGAGATTTTTCATTTCCTTGGTTAAATTTATTGCTAGATATTGTTTTTATTTATTGTTGCAGTTATTGTAAATGGGATTGCTTTCTTGATATTTTCAGCACATTTATGACTTTTGTATAGAAATGCTACTGATTTTTGTATGTTGATTTTATTTCCTGCAACTTTTCTGAATTTATTAATTCTGAGAGTTTTTTGGAGAGTCTTTAGGTTATTCTGTATACAAGATCATGTCATCTTCAGTTAGGAAGAATTTTACTTCCTCCTTTCCAATTTGAATACTTTCTCTTTCTTTCTCTTAATTGTTCTGGCTAGGAATTCCAGTTCTATAATAAATAAGAGTGTTAAAAGTAAGCATCTTTGTATTATTTCAGTTATTAGAGGAAAAACTTTCAACTTTTCCCCATTCAATATGATGTTGGCTCTGTGTTTGTCATATATGCCCTTTATTGTGCTGAGGTACATTCCTTCTATACCTAATTTTTAGAAATTCTGTACAATAAAGAGATGTTAATTTTTATCAATGCTTTTTTTTGCATCTGTTGAGATAATTATATTTTTGTCCTTCATTCTGTTGATGTGATGTATCACAGTTTTGTATTTGTCTATTTTGAATTATCTTTGCATCCAGGGGATCAATCCCACTTGATCGTGGCATATGATGCTTTTGCTGTGCTGGTGGATTTGGTTTGCTAGTATTTTATTTATAATTTTTGTGTCAATATTCATTAGAGATTTTGGCCTGTACTTTTCTTGTTGTGTCCTAGTCTGGTTTGGGTATCAGGGTAACACTGGCCTCATAGAATAAGTTTAGAAGAATTCCCTCCCTTTCCATTTTATTATTTTTGAATAGTTAAGAATTGGTGGTAGTTCTTCTCTCACAGGATGGTACAATTCACCAGTGAAGCCAGTGTTCCTGGTCTTTTTCTATGTTGGGAGATTTTTTATTACTGGTTCTATCATGTTACTCATTATTAGTCTGTTCAGATTTTCTGTTTCTTCACTGTTCAACCTTGGTAGTTGGTATGTGTCCAAGAATGTATTTATTTCTTCTAGGTTTTCCAATTTGTTGGCATATGGTGGCCTATAACAGTCTCGATTGATCCTTCGTATTCTTGTGGTATCAGTTATAATGTCTTCTTTTAGGTTTCTGATTTTATTTATTTGGGTGTTCTTTCTCTTTTTTTAGTCTAGTTAAAGGTTTGTCAATTTTGTTCCTCTTTTAAAAATATTCATTTCAGTGATGTTTTATATTATTTTGTCTCCGTATTGTTTATTTCTGTTCTGATCTTTATTATTTCTTTTCTTCTACTAGCTTTGGGCTTGACTTGTTCTTTTCTAGTTCCTTTGGATGCATCACTAGATTTTTTTATTTGAAATCTTTCTACTTTTTAAATATAGGCATTTATTGCTATAAACCTCACTCTTAGTACTCCCTTTTCTGTATCTCTTAGGTTTGGAATATTTTGTTTCTATTTTCATTTGCTTCAAGAAAATGTGTAATTTCTTTCCTGATTTGTTTATTTGGTAACTCAGAAGCATGTTGTTTAATTTCCACATGTTTGCGTATTTTTTTACATTCATCTTATTGATTTCTAATTTTATTCTATTGTGGTCAGAAAAGATACTTGATAGTATTTCAGTTTTTATAAACTTGTTGAGACTTGTTTTGTGGCCTAATATGTGGTCTGTCCTGGAGAATGTTCCATGTCTATGAGAAGAATGTGTATTCTGAAGCTGTTGGATGAAATGTTTTGTAACTATTAGTTAGGACCGTTTGGTCTACAGTGCTATTTAAATCCAATATTACTTTGTTGATTTTCTGTCTAGATAAGCTATCTAATGCTGAGAGTAGGATGCTGAAGTCCCCAACTACTATTGTATTGGGGTCTATCTTTCCCTTTAGATCTAATATTTGCTTTATACATCTGGTTGCCGCAGTGTTGAGTGCATATATATTTCTAATTGTTACATCTTCTTGCTGAGTTCATTCATTTATCATTATATAAATGTCTCTTCAAAGTTTGTAACTTAAAGTCTATTTTACTTTATACAAGTGTAGTTATTCCTTCCCATTTTTGGCTTGCATTTGCATGAAATGTCTTTTTCCATTCCTTCACTTTCAGTCTATTTGTGTCTTTACAGTGAAATGAGTTTCTTGTAAACAGTACATAGCTGATTTTTTTTTTTTAAGGAGTCTTGTGTCTCTACAGTCTATAGTTAGGGCTTAATTTAAATAGTGAATTATCTGAGTGCTTTTTCTTACATACCACATTATTCATATCTGTTTCAGCTCAGACAACAAACTTTTATTTCCTAATGACTTCTGTAATTATCTCTCATTTTAAGAATATATTCTAGTCCAACAATAATGTTCCCATCGAACAGCTGGAAAGAATTTTAAACATAGCTTCTAAAGTCCTTATTTATTAGAAAAACCAAACTTGTCATTCTCACAAATTTAAGAAAATACTTTGTCCTTAGAACACAAAAGCAACCTTCAGAAATAAAATGCCAAACTTTTAATACTTAAGTCTTTCTTAGAAATTGAAAATATGACAGAGAATCAGTTTTTCCTATCTAATTCTCACCTATGATTGGTACATTTAGGTAGATTTCTGAAAATGAATTGGAAAGAAATAATGAGTTCATAATGTAACTTCTAACTTTGAGTTATTTGCCTTAATGTATCTGACATTGCAATATATTTTCTCCCACAGGAGGAAAAATTCTAGTTCTCAATAACAACATAATTACTCATTTGCTTTATACCTTTATACACACACACACACACACACACACACACACACACACACACATATACACACACACACATATGTGCGTGTGTGTGTAACAGCTTCAAAATTAAAATACCAATACTAACATCAACAATATCATTACTAAAAACAGTTTAATCATTTTTGGCAAGTTTTTCTTGTTTAATTCTTAAAGCACATCTCATTCAGATGTTTGTTAAATTACTATGTTTTTAAAGCTATATTAAACAGTTCCCTCTTGGAGTCTCTATCTCCAATTCAATACACCATTCTTCATTTTATTTTTCTGTTAATTTTTCAAAATTGTTCTTAAAGTTATTTTTAATCATTTATAGTATTTTTACTTTACAAACTAAATTTGCAAGGCAAAGTATATTCACAGATGTCTGGTTTCTAACCTGTAGTGTTTATCCTATTGCCTTTCACCCCCTAAGGACAACAATTATAATTATTTCTTATTCTTAGGTTTCTCCTTACATCATTTTTATACCTTTTCCTTCACTTTACTTTCTTCAGTTAAAAATATATTCTGAAATAACTCTAGTGTTTATAGACAGTCATAATTCCTTTTACAACTTCATAATTCTCTAGTGGATGTGGCAGTTTTTCAGCCACTCCCTTACTGATGGGCGTTTAGATTGTTACAATCTTTAGAAATAAGTCTCCATGAATGGTATTGTAAATATGTCACTTTGTGTTGTGCAATATGTCTCTGAGAGAGATTCCAAAAAGCCAAAGTGTAAATAAATACATAATTTTTGCCTTAAAATTCGCTTCATGAGACTTGTATCATTTTGCATTACCACAAACAATGTGGTAGAGTGTTTTATCCTATAGTCTAGCTAACAGAGTGTCTTACCAAATTTTTTAATTTTTTTTGGCCAATCTGTTATGTGAGAAATGGCATATCAGTGTGTTTTCATTTGGATTTCACTTTTTCTGAATGATTTTGACTTCTATGTCAAACAGTGCTTTTTTTTTTTTAAATTAGAATATTTAAAAAGTATTTTATAAAAGGTGCAAAGAAAATAATTTAAGATATATATACATTTTGGTTATATATTGGAAGTTTAAAACAGATTATTTTAATTTTGAATTAAAATATTAAATTATATAGGAAAATAAAATAGACATGATTCTGAAAATAATTTTTAAAGTTAAATATTTTAATTTTATTCAAATGTCGTAGAAATTAAGCAAAAGAAATAATCCTCACATTCATAAGCAATCATTTATCGCAATTATAAAGCTTAAAATATAAAGTTTATAAAGTCTTAAAATGTCTAGAGGAAAGGGAGAAGCCTGTAAATGATCTTGTAATTGCAGAGTTTGTACTTTCCTGCAGTAGATTAATATTTGATAAAACACACAAGCCAAGTATATTATATTTCATGTTGTAGTTCAAGATCAAAACCATTTTAAAGAAAAATAGCCTCCCCTAATAATACCAAAGATGTTGAGTTCTGGCCCTTACTCTTGGAATATTTGAATTTTTCCTGTGTTCCCTAAGAGTATTCCTAAATATATTTAATGCCTTATTTTGGTTGAATAGAATATATCCTAAGGCTATCTTATTAATCTGCCTTCGACAAATGGTGTCCTCTTCAACAAGAATTTAAATTTCCTTGCAAGAGAAAATATTAAGGAAAGGATAATGGAAAATGATTCCTGCCAATTAATTCTTAGTTATTTTCTTTCCTTTCAGCACCTTCCCTGATAGGTGTGGTAAGGAAGGACTGGGCATCCCAAAATAGCATTGCCCTATCATGGCAAGCACCTGCTTTCTCCAATGGAGCCATTCTGGACTACGAGATCAAGTACTATGAGAAAGTAGGTCTTATTTGGAGCTTCCTATAAAACTACATGTATATGCATATATACGTATATATTAAGCATGTTGTTATACAATATTATTTTAAAACCTGTTCTTCTTTGGCCTAACCTCACACCTTCTGTTTCTTTGAATCCTCTCCAACTTACTATTCTGCTTCTAATTTCTTTTTTTTTTTTTTTTTTTTTTTTGAGACGGAGTTTCGCTCTTGTTACCCAGGCTGGAGGGCAATGGCGTGATCTCGGCTCACGGCAACCTCCGCCTCCTGGGTTCAAGCAATTCTCCTGCTTCAGCCTCCCGAGTAGCTGGGACTACAGGCACGTGCCACCACGCCCAGCTAATTTTTGTATTTTTAGTAGAGACGGGGTTTCACCATGTTGACCAGGATGGTCTCGATCTCTTGACCTCGTGATCCACCCGCCTTGGCCTCCCAAAGTGTTGGGATTACAGGCGTGAGCCACCGCGCCCGGCTGAATTTCTTAATTAATATATTTTGTTTTGTGTCAGATTAAAGTAGAAGATGTAAGATCTTCATTATGTCATGACCTACTCTATAGAGTGTTACAATACTGTAAGAAGTAGTCATTTCTCTGATTTCTTCAATTTATAGTTTGGTTACTATAAGAGTTTTTCTAAAATTCAATTAGGAAGAAATTTTAATATTGAATTACTTTAACCTAAAGTGGGTTTTTGTAGCACATATCCTTTGCCAGTGATATAAAGTTACAGTCTGCTATAATTTGGAAAGCATTATTTAAGGGATAAATGGAAATAGCTTATAAATGAAATGCTTTCTTTACACTCAGGTTAACTTTTATAAGAGGCTAGCAAGATAAATTCAGTTGACAAATCCTTATTTGTAATAACAGAACCCTTTCCATTTTTGCCACATAAAATTGTTCTCAATTAGTATATTTCCTTAATTTATATACTTTATTCCCTTTATTATATTCGTGTTCTTTAGGATTTTTTCTCTCATTTCTTACCATATGATAGTCTTGGCATCAATATTACAGCAGACCACATAGTGAATTCTGATATGTCCCATTGTGTTAATACTACGTCTAGAAATTTGCAAAGGGAATGTTAAATAAAAATTTTAATGTAAATTATATGTAACATCCAGTGGTATGTTACAATGAGAAAGAACACTTTGCATTTCTGTACCTTTCTGGAAGCAGAGGAAATCATAAAGGAATTTAGTTTTCCTCTGAAGAAATAGAGGGCAAGAGGAAAAATAGAACCCTGCTTTCTTAGTTTCTTTGTGCTCCTATAACAAAATGCCACAGACTAAGTAATTTATAATAAACAGAAATTTATTGGCTTATGGCTCTGGAGACTAAGAAGATCAAGATCAAGGGCCCAGCATCTGGAGGGAAATTCTTGGTTAGTCCTCCCATTGTGGGAGGACAAGTCCAGGGTGAGAGAGAAATATAAGGAAGCCAGACTCATCCTTTTGTAGGGAGCTTTCTTCTGCAATATGAAACCCACTCCCATGGTGGCACCAGTCTCACAGATGAAGCCATGGCCTTCATGGCCTAACCACCTTTTAAAGGTTCTATCTCTGGCTACTGTTATAATGGTAATCAAATTTCAACATAAGCTTGGAGAGGACATTCAAACCATAACACATAGCTTCCTCTATTCCACTGCTTCAGAGTAAATCTAGTTTTGGTAGTGGGAGAGGTAACTTAGTAGCACAGCTGTATCCATTTTTTGTCACTCTAATAATTTCAGCACTATGTAGTCAATAAAAACTGTCACTATCTTTAAGTGACATAGATAAATCCATAGCCTAAAAAAGGAAAACTTTACTGAATTTAAACTGGAATATAGATTCTGCAAATTAGCCTGGCCAACATGTGCTCAGAAATCTGCTGGGATAGCCTTTCAAATGTTATAGCCTATAGCACACTGTCACAAGAAAATATATATTTTCTGTTCACTGGTTTAAATATATTTTCATACACTACGTGAACATATATACAAGCAACTTTGTAGAATCAAAATATTTCTCTGTGTTTTATAGGGGTTATATTTTACACACAGAAAATCACTGTCCAATTTTATAATCATTTGTACCTTATATGTTTGAGGATGAAAATAACTTGCAATATTTCTAAGTTAGGATAAATCATACAGATTCAATAGAAAGAGAACCACATTCACCCAATCAAAATTTTAGAAATCAATATATTTCTAAAAGATAGTAATTAACATAATATTTATGTTCATTCTTATATGTATAATATTTGACTTTATTACATAGGTTTTATTTTAATGATGGAATAGGTGTTATTATGAAAAAGTTTATTTTGTAAGAAGATAGCAATAACCCACTACTAATGGATTAAACATGGAGCTGGAAGTCAAGGATTTCTAATTCATGTACTGACTCTGCCTCTCACTATGCTTATGGCCAGAAAAAGTCAATTCATCTCCCTATGCCTCAGATTTTATATTAAAAAAATGGAAATAAATATATCAACATTTTTGATGGGTTGTAAAGATTATGTATAGACAGACCTAAAGATGAATAGCTCTTAAGTCACTAGTAAAAATCACTGAAGTAAGCATTAAGGAAATATTTAGCAAATAATACAACATAGAATCAGAAAATGATAGCATAGGAATTATGTACAAACAAAATAAGCAAACTCCCAGGGAACTGGCAAAAGAATGGGTCCAGTGATACTGTGAAGGAAGGTGCCAGTCATACTCATGACAATGAGGGAAGCTCTGAATTCTAAACTATATCTGAGTTCATCTTAGGAAAACAAAGAATCTGGGCTTCTCTACTCCGGCTCTAGTGAGTTATTGGCTACAGCCCTTGGTGGAAGTACATATATGGTGTGCAAAAAGGATTCATAGGCACTTCTGCTTCTCTGCAGTGGCTCCAGTAGCCCAGTTTAGTTTCTAAAGAAGGCTACAGGTACAAGCCCTTAAACACAAAACACATAGAAACTGGCAAATGGAAACAGAAAAGGTAAAAGTGATCCAAGTTGATTTTATGGAGCACTAACTGTTAACAAAGGTAGCTAAATTCTTGAAAAACTATTGGAAAATTAATGCTTGGCTCATTGTAATATTTATATACTCTTCAGTCTTTAATATTGGTGCCATGTTGTTAAAAAATTGCATTTCATTTTCATCAGTTATTCTATATTGCTATACACATAATTGATCCACAAAAGATCAAATTTATACTATTCTTTGAGGAATTGATACTGTTTTATTATTTCAAATGCATTTTTCTGTAAATCAGAAAAGAAGTTAACCTGCTTGGAATGTGAAGTGTCTACAAATATCTGAGGTTAAACAACATGCTGTTGTGACAGTGATCTTTGCTGAGAGAGTGTTACATATTAGAAAAAAAGCTCTGGTCTGAATATTCAAATATTTGAATTTGGCTCAGATCTTAACTTTTTTACTTCTATTTTCTCATCTGTGAAGGAAGCACCTAGAAAAATCCAGCTCTAGGTCGTCTTTTACAGTTCTAGCTATGTCAAAGGCTAATGTTTGTATCTGTACTGTTAGATAGATAAATTATCTTATTGTTATTCCGTCCCTCAGATAACTGGTTTTTCATTGAAATATACTGAAATTGAACACACACGTGGGTGCACACACACACACACACACACACACACACACACACTTTTCAAAATACCTCACCATAGAGAGCAGTATTCTTAACATCATAATTATACATAAAAATTAAGACCCTGGCATTATTCTCTTTCTCTGTCTGTAGGTGTGTGTGATGTGTCTGAGTGTGTCTGTGGTCTGTGTGTCTGTGTGTTTGTGTGTTTGTGTATTGAGTGATATGTGAGAAAGGAAACATACTGCTTTATGGGTTATAATTAGTTAAATATTCCTTTTTCAGTTAATTATATTCCCTAAGTTTTAGACACTTTCATTTTTCATACTCAGTCTTTCATTTTCCTTTAACTCAAGCAAATACAGCTTGACTATGAAAGGGCACTTTAAAATAATATGGGGAGTCTAGATAAGTTACAAAACTTTTTTCTGTTTTTATTTATATTTAATTAACATAATAATTCTTTTGTCCAGTAAGCTCTCCAGTAGAGCTCATTTTTATAATGAGGGAACTAAGACATCATCTGCTCCCAACTTCTCAGTCTTCCCCCTCAAAACAGTGAAAAACCTCTTCTAGTCATATTGAATAGCAATCATACCCTTTGTCTTTGCTTGTTCTGTGATGCTATAACATAATATCTTAGACTGAGTAGTTTATAAGAAACAGAAATATATGTCTCACCGTTCTAGAGGCTGGGAAGGTCAAGGTATCAGTGGGTTTGGTGTCCGATGAAGGCCCCCTCTTCACTTCCAGTTGGCTCCTTGAATGTCATATCCTCCACAGGGGAGAAATGCCATTCCTCACCCAACAGAAGAGCAGAAAAGCAAAGAGAGGGGAAGGGGAGGGCCATACTTGCCTTTTCGTGAAGCACCAATCCCACCCAAGAGGGCATAGCCTTTATGGCCTAATGATGTCTTAAGGGCCCCACGTATTAATACTGTTACCATGGCAATTAAGTTTCAAAATGAGTTTTGGAGGGGACATTCAAACCATAGCACCCTTTTATCTCTGTTCTTCCCTTCTGTCCTTACCCTTTTTGTTCACATTCTTGATTTTTCCTCCTGTGCCCTCTTTTACCTTCTCCTCCCTACTTTTCCCTCTTTCCTTTCCTGTTTTTCTCTACCCAAGCAAGGCACACGTCTTTCTCTTGCTTCTTTGTTATTTCATTATTCCCTTAGTCTGTTTGGGCTACTGTGATAAAAGCTAATATACTATGTGGCTTATAAAGAATAGAAATTTGTTTACCATAGTTTTGGAAACTGGGAAATTCAAGACCAAGGCTCCCGAAGCTTTGACATCTGGCGAGGGCCTTTTCAGGTTGGTTCATAGACAGTGGTTTCCTAACTGTGTATTCACATGGCAGAAGGGTTAGGGAGTTCTCCAGGGTCTCTTTCATAAGGGCAGTAATCCCATTCATGAGGGCTCCACCTCCCATCACCTACTCATCTACCAAAGACCTCACCTCCTAATACCATTACCTTGGAGGTTATTATTTCAACATGTGAATTTTGGAAGGATGTAAACATTCAAACTCTAACAGTTATATTTACCAAATTAGTCTTGATTAGAGTTATTTATTTGTGCATCTGGACTCCCCTAGCAGTTCACAACTCCCTGAAGAAAAGAGGTTATTTCAACCCTCGATCTTTGCCTAACACAACTATTTCCTTTTAATAACATTCTAGTTGAATTCGTAAAATTCTCTCTTTGCTCAGAACTCATTCCCAGGAAATTAAGAAATCATGTAGCCACTGTAAAATTACCTCTAACAATTTTTTTGAAGGCAGAAAAGAAAGAAAGAAAGAAAGTCTCCAGAATTTTCTGTTTCTACCTGTTCATAAGAAAGACCCATACACATATGTTCATAAGCTGAGAGAACATTCTGTTAAGAACAAGACTGTACGCTCATGTGGACAAGGATTTATTTTGTTCACTTTCCTATCCTTAGTGCTCACAGAGGCACATAGGTGGCAATTTATAGACTGATTTTTGACCGATTATATGCCAAGTACTCTTTTAAGTGTTTTGCAAGGACTAATTTACTGCTAAAAACAACCATTTGAGGAAAATGTTATTATTCTTCCCGTTTTACAGATGAAGAAACTAAGGCACAAGAAGGCTAAGTATCTTTACCAAAACCACACAGCCAGTAGGTGTTTGTTATCGCTGTCTGTCATACCGTACATTGCACCGGATGTCTCAGAACGTCAGTGCTTTCTGCTGATGCTGATTTTCTAGGTTCCCCGAGGCCAAACATTTCATTACTCTCTCATGCCAGTCTTGCATCTGTGAAATGGCAGGAGCAAAACATACCTATCTCACCAGGGTGTTGTACAGCTTCACTAATTATCAACTGGTAGCTCATTTTGCAAACATGAATCCCTCATAACAGTTCATTATTCCCACATCCAGTATTTTAAGACAATATGACTATTAAAGTCTTTCTCAAAGTGCTCCTGTTAATTTTTATCACAGTCAGCAGTTTTTAGATTTTAAGAAAACTCATCATGAAAAAGGTGGCATTTCTTATATCCAGATGGTCAGTAATTATTTATATAAAAGGATGAATTAACATAACCTGCCAGTGTTTCACCTAGTTCACAGATTATAGAAAAACTTTCTTTGCTTTTTAGTTAAAATTAAATAATTTTGTGACACTGAGAATAGTTTATTATTAAAAATGACAGGAAGTTTGTGGAAAGCTTTTCATTATGGGAAATGTTTTTATCAATCAGGGATGATTTAAAGTAGCCTCTTTTAAAAGAGGGTTGAAGTCTTAGTGTCTTTTTTGAAACTCACGTAAGCTTCAATATCACACTTTGCACAGTAAGTCTTCTTCCTCCCTAATCCTCTTATTCTACTTTCTCAATATAGTTTTTCTACAGATAACAACCTAATAATTATCCCTCATTTTTCTAACGATAATCAGTAATGCATATCTTTATATAAAAATATATGAAGCAATTGTAGCAATAATCAACATAAGACAGAAAAACAATTCTTCCTTTTTATATGCTGCTCAATACACATTTCTCATTTTCTTTTGTTGTATTTCCTTTACTTAAGTGTTTGCCCAAGTAAGGAAGAGAATTTTATCTTTACTTCAGGAAAGCCACTCTTACCTCCATCCATTATTTAGGGTACAGAAACACATCTTTGTTCTCTGCCTGTTCCTTCCGCTGTGACCATCTAATTTATACATTTTGCACGCCTTAATGTAAACTATCATATGAAGTTAAATGCGGTTATTATACAAGGAACTAAGAAAAGTGCGATTGGGGAAAGTATATATGCAGATTGTAATACATTTGATTGGGCGGGTGAGTAGTGTTAGAGGTGGTAACATGAGATTTTGCGTTTCTAGCAAACTCCTGGGTGATGCCAGCATTGCTGTGAGTTGCCAGTCTCTAAAAGCCATACTTCTTCCTCACCTCATTTAATTGAGTGTTGATAAAGGGGAAAATAATCACAATGCTGTCAACATACACATGAACTTATATGCTATGTCTGTATAATTGGCTAGCATCTCTGTAGATTTTACATGATTTGTAGATGTTTTTGATCTGTAGATGTTATGTGACATCAGAACTACAAGTATTAATCTGAAGCAAAATGCAGTAAATAAAGGACCAAGTCAATTTTGGATACAATTCGGTGTTTATATGGAATCAGCAAATTCCTGAACTGCTAACTGAAGTTTTTATGAGTTTTCTTTCTTTCATAATTATTTGTTGCAGTGTCCACCACAGATAAATCAGTTGTGAGCATTTGGTACTAACTGAAACAGTGTTACCTGAAAGAAAATGGACAGCAGGGGAATTTACTGATATAAACCCTCATTATAAAGGTTTTATATACAATTTCCATGTTGTTCAGCAAACATCACATTCTCTGTAGAAGCTTGTCTGGTTTAGTAAGCCTAGGGAGGAGCATACTGCCTATAGCAGAGATTTCTCATGGTAGAAAGACTCTGACCGGGGCCAATACTGCATCCACAGCAGTATGGTGTACACTCACCAAATAGAAAGAAATTAAAAATATATTGACATCAACATTGCAGAGCCTGCATATATATACGTGTGTATATGTATATATATATCTCTATATATACACACACACATATGTTTTATGTCTACTAACTATACCTCTAAAGTGTCTCCTGTTTTATAAAAGTTATTCTATCTTTGGTTTGGTTTGAAAAATTGATTTGTTTAAAACTATAGAAGCTGGATTTAGTGTATTAAAGATTTGTACATCCAAGAAAGGAAAAAAAATAGTTGATAAAACTAAGGACTCTGAATAAACTTCATTCAAACTTTCAAATATGCTATGGGGAAAAGAAACATCTTTCTTTTCTATCTCTAGGCTCATGGCTGAGGTCCTTATAAAACCCGATTATGAAGAGAAAAGCCTACAAATTTATTTAATATAAGTTTCACATAGCCTTCAGATATGAAGACCCAAAGAAATAGACAGACCTATGTATTTTTATGCTTAGGTTTGATCAGAAGTGAACAGTTGTACCGAAGTATGATAAACAAAGGGATATGATCCAACAGTAGTAAACTCAGGGGACGTCACTTAGCAAGCCCTATTGCTCAGATAATTTTTTGTATATTTGTGTCTTTATAGATAAGGATATTCTTTCCTCTGGGCATAGGGAGAGCACCTCTCAAATGAGAGTCTCTTGACCTGATTCAGAAGAGGAGGGCAGGGGAAGGTCAAAGGGTGATCTTTCTACTTTTGCTGTTTGCTCAAATTCCAAGGTGCTTTATTTTGAGATAGCGTGTTTTGAACCCCATCAATATCTACATTTATAGACTGAAATAAAGGTTATAGACTGAAATGAAACTATCAAAAGGTTATGTTCTGGTTACAAGAAAATAAAACCCTCTTTACCACTGCTCAGAGACTGGGATTCTTTTAGTGGTGTGGAGTCACTATTGTACAATTTCAGTCCCAGACTGATGTTCTTGAGTACAACTAGGTAAGGCTGCAAAATTAATCACACTTCTGCTAAATTGCCGTATTTCAGTCAGCTCTAAGTCACATCTTTTAATTCAGTTTCACATTCTAGCCTCAGATTCACTTGCTTCCATATTCCTAGTCAGACATTTCTGCATTTGCTTCCCCACCACTTTCCTGAATTCCATGTCTTTATCTCTTTATCAATGAGGTTAGAATAAACAATCTAAGCTGTTTTCCAATTCTGAATTTCCATGACTGCAGAAGCTTATTATTTTTATTTTGTTATGCTTTGCTATGCAAAGTGACAGGAAAACGTCAAATAAGACTAAGGAATGAACAAGACATTTGATGTTTTCAGTGAAAATATGATATATGTAAAAATTAAAAATTACAGAGAAGTACAGAAAAATATAAGAATGAAACTAATTCCGTTTCCTCAGCAATCTGGAAATCTACATATTTTACTGTCAAGTTTTGCATTTATAAGAAAAGAGAAAACATATAAAGCTATTTTTAAGCAATTATTTACTTCTAAAAAATGTTCAGTTTGTCTTAAGGAATCATTTCTGTTTGGAGGAAAGAAAATAATACAATATGGGATATACTTGGGGAGTCCAGAGGTTATGTTATCTGCAATATTAAATTATCAGAGTCCCTTTTAAGCATTTGGGCTAATACCCACCAAGAATCAGTATAGCTTGGGATTGTACAAATTTATACAAAATTAGTGTTTTTCTATTTTTTTTTAAGAAAATTCCTTCTGGGGAGTAACAAGGACATAAATTCAAAATTCCTCTAAACTTCTGTTCTAGGTTGGTGAAAATCAAGGAAAGAAAACTCACAGACACCATTTTTAAAAAATGTAACATTGCCATGAATTCAAAGTACAGTTAGCCTTCAAAAAACTACTCTTCCAGCAATGAAAAATATAAATATAATATTGCTACTTTTGAAAGCCTCTAAACCAAAAAGTGACTGAACCAGGTCTCAACAGATAGAGGTTTATTTTGCCAAGGTTGAGGATGCGCCTGGGGGAAAAACAAATACAGCCATGGAGCATCTGTGACCTGAGTGCTTTCCAAAGGGGTTTTTGGGAACTTAAGTATTTACAGTGGAAAGAGCAAGAAGGAGGGAGAATAGGGGAAGGAGGTAGGCAGTGAGGCGATGGTTACATTCTTATGAGGCCCTGATTAGCCCCGATACATCTACATTTTAGGTGTGAAAACAGGAAGTAAAGAAAAAAGTTAGTTATGCATTGTCTTGGTTAGTAAATCTGCATTTTACATAAGACAAACTAAACATGTGAAAAGAGGGTGCAAATGAAATGAGGCTATGATACAAGGTTGTGAAATTACAGCTCTCTGTCTGAGAACTAAAGGAAAGCAGTTTTTGCGTGGCTCAGTTCCCAAGCTTAGCTTTCTCTTTCACATGGTGTGTTTGGGGTCCTGAGATTATATTTTCTTTCACAAGCCAAAAATACAAGGCAGGCACATAATTTACTATCCCAAAATGATAAAGGACTAAATACCTAAAGATAAAACTTACTAGAATTATAATACCTAAAGATAAATCTTACTAGTTTTTAAATACAAATTTCAACATAAGAGCTACAACTAAGTTATGTTATCTAACCCTTAGCAAGTTTTTCCTTGATAACTGTCTTTACCAAGAGTTGACTGAGCCACATTCTCTGAAGACAAATGCAAGATTTGTTCATTTCAAATGCAATTAAAAATGCTATTATGTTTGTTCCTATTCCTTAAACCATCAGTATTTGGGGCTATAAATACAAACATACTTACCAAATCATAAATTAACTTTTTGCTTCTGATAACTTCCCCTACTCTTCCTTCAATCTGAAAATCTTAATAAGAAAAATCTGTATATTGAACAAAGATGCATTTATTTCTTCCAAGGATATTTTAACCTATGAAAACTTGTGAGCTTTATATTAAGAAATTTCCTAAAAATGGTGAGGTGGCTTTTTACAGAGTTGCATCATTTGACTCCATTTATCTTCAGGAAACATAGTACAGGAAACATACACCATACAGAGAGTAAGGGAGAGTAGCAACTTACCTAAAGAAGCTATCAGAAATTTCATCAGGTTTCCTCATAGAAATATTCTCCTCCAAGAAATGCTTCTGTAAAAAAGTGTATGTGTGTTTGTGTGTATGTCTAAACTGTGCATTTTAAAGCACAATTCTTATTAGGCTCTATAGCTTTCAAAATATTATATTATAAAGAAAATGCAATCTTTTAATAAAAATTTTCCTTAAGAAACAGGTGAGCTTCTCTGTTCTCCTGCTGGTTTAACTTGATTTGCAGATTTTTACTACAAGAGGGGAAGTCTAACATCCAAGATTTGTAGTATATTCAGCATTAGAAAATGCGCCCTGTTGGAGAAAGGGAACCATGTTTATTGTAAGGCCAAGATCTGATTTTCTTGAATAAATCAGAAATAGAATAAAAAATGAGTTGGATGATAAAATGTTTGCACATTTCTAATCCTTGCAACTACTTTTTGGTCTTGAATGTAGACAGCAAAATCTTAATACTTCAAATGGATTATGAAAAAGACAAAAATAATACTAATATTTACTGAGTGTATTACGTTGATGTGACTCATATTAAGACAAGCTAATTAGCTGTTAACCATTTGAGAAACACCAACCTACTTCATCATTATCACTTAGATTTTAGCCAACTGGCAATTTAATAAGAAACTGCAATAAAAATATAGTTTAATATTGATGGAACACTGAAAGTGGATAGACTGTTGCAATTTCATTTTTCTTCTTTTTCTCTTTTAATATTTGGTGGCTTTTTAATGGATTCATATTGATATTTTTAAAGCAAGGCATCTGATAAATATGAACAAAAATGTACTATAATTTATAATCATAAACTGGTTGAAATAAAATTGAAGTGTCTAGTTCTATTATCAGCTCTGTCTCTAACTAGTTGTAGACCTTGGACAAGCCCTTAAACTTCTCTTTGCTTCAATTTCTGCCAGTCAAATTGAAAATGGCTTTATTATATTATTTTTATGCTCTTTTGCAGCTGCTTGAGAATCAAAGTTAGTAATTCTGCAGTCATCATGTATATTGACAGATGTAGGTTAGAATTCAGGCTTTGACACTAATTAGCTGTGTGACCAAGGCTTCTATTGACCTCGCAGGCCAACCCTAGGATAATATGAGAGACTGTGTAATGGTGTGAATACCAGAAGGTGGGAACCATTGAGGTCAATTGTGAAGGCTGACCACTGTATCAGGCAGCTTGGCACCATCTGTGGTGCTTTAGTTTGACTTCAACAGAAGTTTATCCGGGAAGAAATGAGATATACCTATGTTGAAGTGCCCATGGTTTTTAAACAATGCTGTGGACAGTTCAGTGATACTACAATTTCCCGTTTTAGAATTTCCCTGCAAGACTGGACTATGCCGTCCAAAATTCACCATATTAACTTTAACTGTATACATATAACAGATCTTTTTAATTTCCAAATAATTGGGTCATATCATTTAAATATCCAATGAAGGATATTTCTGTTTCTAAAATAAAATAAAAATACAAATTTTTCAAGTAAGCAACCTATGTATGCCCCCATTATAAAAGATAAACAGAAAAACTTACACCTTTGGCCTCATATTTGTCTCTAAAAATTTATGTTCTTTTGACACTCATAACACCTTAATAATTTTTGATAGGTAGAGTAGACCAGCTTCTGTGAGAGAAAATTCCTGTTTTACACAAGGGTAAAATGACCTTTGTAAACAATGGAAATCTTGTCTCTATATATAATAATTAACAGAAACTAGAGATATGTGGGAAATTTAATTTTTCACTATTTTCAGTGAAAGAGATTCTTAAACTGTCATATAAACCAACAGAGAGCCTTTTTAGGTGATTAAAAAATAAAATATTTAACTTTTCCTGAATCAGTATTACTTACATTATCAAAAACAAATAAATGATGTGCTACATAGCTGTATAAGGAGCCATGGCAAGATAAATAGATCAACTCATAGTATGGAACAATCAGCCACAAAAGTAGCATGAATTTGTGTGTGAGAGAGAGACTGAAAAAAAGAGAGATTTAAATCCTGAATATACATCCTAGCACAACCTTTTTTTTCTTTTCTTTTCTTTTCTTTTTTTTCTTTTTTTCTTTTTTTTTCTTTTTCTTAAGTCAGGGTTTGGCTCTGTGGCCCAGGATGAAGTGTAGTGGTACACTCACGGCTCACTGCAGCCTCGAACTCCTGGGCTCAAGCAGTCCTCCTTCTTCAGCTTCCCAGAGTGGCTAAGACTACAGGAGTGTGCCACCACTCCAGACTAAGTTTGTTTGTTTTTTGTAGAGACAAGAGTCTTGCTTTGTTCCCTTGAGCTGGTCTCAGATTCTTGCCCTCAAGCAATTCTCCTGTCTCGTTTTTTTTTTTTTTTTTTTTTAATTTAAAGAGACAGGGTCTTGCACTATTGCCCAAGCTGGAGTATTGTGGCACAATTTCGGTTCACTGCAACCTCCAGCTCAAGTGATTCTTCCACCTCAGCCTCCTGAGTAGCTGGAACTACAGGCACATGCCAACGCATCCAGCTAAATTTTTTAGCTTTTTGTAGAGACAGGGGGACTCACTATTTGTCTAGGCTGGTCCTGAACTTCTAAGCTCAAACAACCTTCCCACCTTGGCCTCTCAAAATGCTGGGATGAAAGCCATGAGCCACAGTGCTTGGGGCTTTGTAAAAATAATGGTTGAATTAAGGGTTGAGTTTTGAAATAGAAAATAAAATTGAGAAAGGTCATTTCCCAAGAATTTTTTATATAGATTTGTATTGCTTAATATATTCAAATAAATATCTTAATAAAGGCATGGCTAAACACTGAGGCATTCCCCTGCTTCAACCAATTCTCTGAACTCTGTGATATTGGCTGATCTTTTCTAATTGTTAATCAGTGCACCTCTTTAAAAGAGGAATTTCTTTTAGAGAATGCCTTACTTTCTTAATTTAGATAGGTACTTAACATCTACAAGAAATGCATCAAACCTTTAAAATTTAGAGAAAAAATAATTACTACAAAAATGCTTTGGGACTTAAACTATTACGACTAAAACTGTTTTAGCTGATTCCCGCATAGTAAGCGATGTGTAGTAAGCGGCTTCATTTCCCGGCTGTACTATTATTATCCTTATTCCTCAAGGGTAGACTTAGTGTCTTAGATTCTCAAATGAAAGGGAAAAAACCTAAGTCTGTATTCTGCTTCAGATAACTAGAAATAATTATGAGGCTTCTTTGACCAGATATAATTTTTACCTTGGAGAGCAAAGCAAAGCCCCTTGCAACAGCCATTATTAATGACACTGATATAATTACTATTTGAAAAAAGGAAATCTGCCCAGAAAAATCAATTTTAAACCACCAAATGTTCCTTGGACTTTTCAGAGAGATTCTGTGCCTATTGTCCCTCATGACCTCTCCATTAAGAGACTGGTTGGCTATATTCCTAATGGTTGCCTTCAATTATTTAGAGAGGACTTCTAAGCTTATGAATTTCATATTAAAATGTCCTGGAGAGCATTTCCTGATTGTCTTTCTTGCAGAACGGAGGGGTCACTCTGGGGAAAACAGAGTAACCTAGGTGGCTTTGCTTTAAAAAGGTAACTCAGAGTCCTCTTCCATTAGGGCAGTTTGTCATGCAAACATTGATTCTCATAAAATGAAGCAAACAGTGTATGATGACTTCGCTTTCACTGAAAAATTACAGGAAAAAAGCCTAATAGTTAAAAGAGTCATTAGGAGTAGTTATCTGTTATCTAAAGCGAGCTTGATTTGAGCATCTGCATTTATCACCTCTTTTGACTTGCCTCATTCTACTTTTCTTAACATTATCCTCAACATTAGTGGGTGAGTGTCCTATTATAATCATGCAGTGTTAATTAGTCTCCAGTTGTGAGAGATGTATTCATTTGTAATTCTCCCTTTTCTATTCCTTTGACACCTTGAAGCTGGTAAAATTTTCTAAAAGATATAGTTTAAGGCAGAATTAGAAATGAAGACAAACTTTATAAAATGGCAGAGAATATCCCAGGGAAGATGCATGTTGAGATGAGGATATGAATTTGTGAAAGGACCAAACAAACTCAGATTGGTCCTGTGTAATCATCGTCACAAACTTGACCATATATATCGTTTGATTTTAAAATATTACCAGTCTTTTGCAGTCTGTATCTGAAGAGCTTGTTAAAGAATTTGTCTTTGAATTCAAGCATCTATTTGATGCAGATCACAAAATGGACATTTCAAATCACAGTTCATGTACCGTGTCTGATTTCTATTCCTTTGGTAAATTAAATTATCAGAAACAAAGTATCTTTAACACATTAATCTCCCTGAAAAAATTACTCCAATGAATTAAAACTCAAGAATATGCCTGTATTCTGCACTGACAAACATTGGTTGAATTTGTTTGCTGATTTGTTAAATTGTCTTTTTAAAAGCACTTTGATATTTTTCTTCCTGAGTTTCGCTTGAGAAAAAAAAATCTAATTTGCTAATTGTGGAGTTACATAGTTTGTTGTCAAAATAAATGTTTCTCCGTTTCACCTACTTAGCAGAATTTCTTGGAACAATTTTTAGCCCAAGTATTATAATCTGTGGCATATAAAAATCTAAAACACATATTTTTTTTTATTACAAATCTACACTTCACCTTGTACTTACTAGTATTTTGTTTTAATATAGAAAAAAGTAGATATATTGAAGATACAGAAAAACAAAGATAGGCCAGGCGCGGTGGCTCACGCCTGTAATCCCAGCAGGTTGGAGGCCCAGGCAGGCAGAGCACCAGGTCAGGAGATCGAGACCATCCTAGCCAACATGGTGAAACCCCGTCTCTACTAAAATACAAAAAATTAACCAGGCGTGGTGGTGTGTGCCTTTAGTCCCAGCTACTCAGGAGAGGCAGGGGAATCGCTTGAACCTGGGAGGCAGAGGTTGCAGTGAGCTGAGATCGGGCCACTGCACTCTAGCCTGAAAAAAAAAAAAGAGAAAAAACCAAAATGAATTAAATAACCCTATGTGCCAGTTACTGAGCTACATATTTTTGTGTCTACCTGACAGCAGATCCAGAATTATTTCCTTCACACAATGCTGATCCCTAAAAATTAAATCCAAGACTTTGTTGCAATCTAAAGTTATATTAGAATTTAGAGTTAAATGAACTGCTGTGATAAAAATCCTTTGTGGATAAAGTTTTAAGTGGTTCAAGAGATGAAACGTTTTCATGTTAGGCACTAACCTATGATGGAGAAGTATTTAATATTAATGACTATGACAAAATGAGAGGACAAAAGGATTCTAGGTAAAGGGAACATAAGTGTGAAAGCCCAAGGCAAGGAACGTGGCAAGTTGAAGGAAGAGACAGTGTGCTGTGACTTGAATATATTAGGGAAGGACAGATGAGGCAGAAACAGCGGCCAGAGGACAGCAAAGTACACCATTTCTCCCTTCTTTTCCACATTTAACAAATATTTATTGCACATCTACGTGTGTACTGTTTAGCACTACAGATTCATGTTGGGAATATTAAACAGAAGGAATAAAAAACACTAAGTTCAGGGAAAGTAGTAGGAAAGAAATCATTACCACAAGAACAAAAGTTGGAAAATAAAAAACCAAAACAAAAAAAATAGAGAAAATCAACAACACAAAAAAATGGAAAAAAAATGATTGATTATATAAGCCTTTAGAAAGATTTGATCAAAATTTAGATTTCTAAATTCAAGAAAGAAGACACTTAGATGATTAAAGTAATTCAAGTTTCTAAAGGCTAGGAAACTTGGAAGCAGCTACAGATTAAAACATGAAAGAACCAAAATGGAGACAAGAAACTTCTGTGTAGATTAAAGTAAAAACTGGGTTGTATTACCAGAAAACCTCATTTTTAAAATACAGAGGAAAAAGAAAGGACAGCCTTCTGGAAAATGTCTTTTTTTTTTTTTTTTTAACTTTACAAGTATTTGTCAGGAGTCAATTGATCTAGACTAAAAATTAGGTTTCATTAATCATTTGTTTATTTATGTATTCATTCATTGCTTATGATAGATCTATGTGCCAATCTGGGTATCATAAATATTCACAAATCTCTCATATATCATACTTCAGGTTATAATGATGTCACTCATTCTCTGTGAACCCTTTGATACATAATTCCATTCAAAAAACTTTTTATCCTTTGATTCTAAAGTAAAGATAAAAATTGATCTAAATAAAAGAAACAAGAAACTAAAAACTAGGAAGAATAATGGGGATATAGTAACAAATTTTATAGAGGTTGGAAATACAGTGAATTTTCCAACATCAAATTCATGTAAATATATGCACAAACTAGAAAAAACTTCATACAAATATTATTTATTAAATATGACTAAAAAGGAAATCAAAAACTTGTATAATTACCTCACTACTAAATAACTGGACTCAGTGAATAAAAATTGTTCCCACACTAAGAGCATCTGGCTTGGATGGTTTTTAAGTCACTTTTTCCCAACTTTCAAGGAACCCATCATTTCAAACATATGCAAGCTTTTCCTAAGAATGGGGAAAAAGGGAATTTTCTGAAATGTATTCTGTAAGGGCAGAATAACCTCTTAACTGAAAGAGGGTAGTAGGAGAAATAATAACTACAGGTAAATCTTAATCAGAAGCGTAAGTACAAAATGCTAAATGAAATGTTAACCAACCAAACCAGCTGATATAGGAAAAAAGACAAACAAAAAGACAAATTTGGATTTATTTCAGGAATGCATGAGTATTTTAACAGTAGATAATTTATCAATGTAACTTAACATTCAGCTCATAACAGGAAAAGGTCCATATAATCACTTTAATAGATGCAGAAAAGGCATTTGATGTATACCACCTATTCTTGGATATTATTCTCAGGAAACTAGTAATATGAGATAACTTCTTTAACATAATTCAGATCAAGCAAATAGCCTTCCGAGGAAATATTACATTACTTCTCCCACACCAGGAACTACATAAAAATGTCCATTATCATAGATTCTACTAAATATTAGGGGATCTAGCCATTTCAATAGGATAAAAATAAAATAAAATCATATATGTTGTAAAAAAAAAACCCACATTAATTCCAGATGTTATGACTCTCTACATAGAAATTCTTCCCTAATGTACACTCAGATTTAAAAAGACTATAGTAAGGTGTCTGGCTCTGCAAATTTAAATGCATTTCTATACACCAGCAGCAAAAGAAAACGTATTTCAAAGAAATTAAATGTAGAGTAGCAAGTTAATCTGTAAAGTATTTGAGAATAAATCTAAAGTAGTTTTCAATATGTATGAAACCACAATAAAACTTTATAGAAAGACATTAAAAACACTCAAATAAATATAGTCCACATTTATAAATAAGAGGAGTTTATCATAGAAAGATCAGTTTTCCCCAAATGATGTGTATCTCTAATGAAATTCTTATAAAAATTCTAGCAGATCTCTTTGTGGAAATTGAAAAACTGATTTTCAACTTCATGGGGAAATGAAAAATAGGGGGTCATGAATAACCAGGATACTTTTGATAAAAAATAAGTTGAAGTTACATGCCTTGGCAGATATAGAATTACTCTAAAGTATATTTAATAACATTGCTGCAGAATGAGACACCAAGACCAATGTATCATAACAGAATATTCAGAAACAGACTTGCACGTATGTGGACTTTGAAGCTATGTCAGAGGTGGCATTGTAGATCATTAGGGAATTTATGGCCTATTCACTACATGGTACTGGGTAATCTATATTGGTAGAAAACAACAACAACAAAAAGAAAGAAGCTGGATTCTCACCTCATATCATTCACAAATTTAAATCCAAGTGTTCTAAGGGCAAAATGTGATGGAAACAACTTTAAAATGATCCGAAGGAAAATAGAGAATAATACCCTTTCTCCTTGTATGGAAAAGATTTCACAAAGGAAATGCATGTTCTTACCTTAAAAGAAAAATGGATAATTTTCATTATAGTCATTTTTGAGAGAAAATATTCTCTCAAAAAACTTGAGATTGTAAAAAGACAGCATAAACTGGGAGAAGACCTCTGCCATGCAAAAGACTAGTATCCAAAATACGTAAAGAAATCCTGTACAACTATAAGGAAAAGAACAACAAGCCAATGGAAAACCTATGTAAGATTTGTATGTCAACCTATGTAAGAAAATATGCTCAACTTCATTAGTAATAGGGAAACTGCAATTCAGCAAGAATACTTAAGTATCAAAATATATATGCACTCAACACTGAAGTACCCAGATTCATAAAACAAGTTCTTAGAGACCTCTGAAGAGACTTAGATAATCATATAATAGTGAGAGATTTTAGTATTAGACTGATCGTTGATGTAGAAAATTAGCAAAAATGTTTGCGACCTAAAATCAGCACTTGACCAAATAGACCTAACAGATATCTAGGGAGCATTCACTGAGCCACAGACTATACATTATTCTCAGCTGTGCATAGCACATACTCTAAAATTGACCACAAGTTCAGCCATAAAGCAATTCTCAGCAAATTTTAAAATGAAAAAAGAAAACTTAGTCATATATCCCTGATGAACATAGATACAAAATTCCACAACAAAACATTAGCAAACCAAATCAAGTACCACATCAAATAGCTAATTCCCCATTTTCCAGTGGACCATATTCATGGCATGCAAGGTTGGTTCCACATGCACAAATCAATGTGATTCAGTAAATAAAACTAAACACAAAAACCACATGATCATCTCAGTTGGTGCAGAAAAGGCTTTTGGTAAAATTCAACATCCCTTCATGTTAAAAACACTCAGTAAAATAGTCATTGAAGGAACACACCTGAAATAATAGGTATCATCTATGACAAAACCACAGCCAACATCTTAGTGAATAGGCAAAAGCTGGAAGCATTTCCCTCGAGAACTGGAACAAGACAAGGATCTAGGCTCATTGTGACCATGCCTATCCAAAATAGTACTGGAAGTAGTAGTTAGAGTAATCAGGCAAAAGAAAGAAATAAAAGGCATTCAAATAAAAAGGGAGGAAGAAAAACTGTCTTTGCAGATGATATGAAGAGAGTTTTTCTGGCTATATATTTATAGCCAGAAAAACCCATAATCTTTGCCCCAAACCTTCTAGATCTGATAAAAATTGTCAACAAGTTTCAGCATACAAGATCAATGTGCAAAACTTGTTAGCATTTCTATACATGAACAAGCTTGTTTTTCCCTGCTGCCATGTAAGACATAACTTTGCTCCTCATTGGCCTTCCACCATGATTGTGAGGCCTCCCCAGCCATGTGGAACTATGAATCCATTAAACCTCTTTCCTTTATAAATTACCCAGTCTCAGGTATGTGTTTATTAGCAGCCTGAGAAGAGACTAATACAGAAGATGTACAGTTTCAATCTTCTGCATATGACTAACCAGTAACTCCTGCGTCATTGATTGAATAGGGAGTCTTTTCCCCATCACTTGTTTTCGTTGACTTTGTCTAAGATCAGATATCTGTAGGTGTGAGGCTTTATTTTTGGGTTCTCTAACCTGTTGCATTGGTCTAGGTGTCTGTTTTTGTACCATGCTGTTTGATTATTGTAGCCTTGTAGTATAGTTTGAAGTCAGATAATGTGATGTCTCCAGCTTTGTTCTTTTTGCTTAGGATTAAAATAGCTATGACTATTTGGTCTCTTTTTTGTTCCAAGTGAATTTTAGAAAGTTGTTTTTCTAATTCTGTTAAAAAAAAATGTCATAGGTAGTTTGATAGGAATAGCATTGAATATGTAGATTGCTTTGGGCAGTATGGCAATTTTAATAATACAGATTCTTCCTATTCATTACATGAATAGTTTTTCCATTTGTATGGGTTGTCTGTGATTTCTTTGAGCAGGGTTTTATATTTATCATTGTAGAGATCTTTCACCTCCCTAGTTAGATGTATTCTTAGGTATTTTATTCTTTTAGTGGCTACTGCGAATGTAATTGTATCGTTGATTTCCCCCATTGTCTTGGTGATTAAATTGAGTTGTTCATTACTTATGCAAATTTCTGAAGCAGACTTGACTTTCTCCCCAGAAAATTGTTTTTTCTTTTTCTGTTGCACTGTCAGCCTGCAAATTTTCCAAACTCTTATGCTCTGCTTCCTTTTGAACAATTTCCTGCTTAGAAAATTCTTCCACCAGATAACCCAAATCATCTCTCTCAAGTCCAAATTTCCCCAGATCTCTAGGGCAGGGGCAAAATGCCACCAGTTTCTTTGTATAGCAAGAGTGACCTTTACTCCAGTTTCCAACAAGTTCCTCATCTCCATCTGAGACCATTTCAGCCTGGACTTCATTGTCCAGATCACCATCAGCATTTTGGTGAAAGCCATTCAACAGGTCTGTAGGAAGTTCCAAACTTTCCCACATCTTCCTGTCTTCTAAACCCTCTAAACTGTTCCAACTAGTGCCTGTTACCCAGTTCCAAAGTTGCTTTCACATTTTTGGTTATCTTTACAGCAGTACCCCACTACCCGGTACCAATTTAGTGTATTAGTCTGTTCTCATGCTGCTAATAAAGACATATCCAAGACTGGGTAACTTATAAAGAAAGAGGTTTTATTAACTCACAGTTCCACGTAGCTCAGGAGGCCTCACAATCATGATGGAAGGCAAAGGAGAAGCAAAGGTACATCTTACATGGCAGCAGGCAAGAGCCAGCTTGTGCAGGGTAACTCTTATTTATATAACCATCAAATCCTATGAGACTTATTCACTACCAGGAGAACATTATGGGGGAAGCCACCCCCATGATCCAATTATCTCCACCTGGCCCTGCCATTGACATGTGGGGACTATTACAATTCAAGGTGAGATTAACCACATCATCTTCCTTATACCATATACAAAAATAAACTCAAGATAAATTAAAGACTTAAATATAAAACCCGAAACTATAAAATTCCTAGAAGAAAACCTAGGAAATACCATTCTGGACATATGCCCTGGCAAAGATTTTATGAGGAAGCCTCTAATAGCAGTTGCAACAAAAACATTGACAAGCAGGACATAATTAAACTAAAGAGCTTCTGCCAAGCAAAATAAACTGTCAACAGAGTAACAGGACAACCTGCAGAATGGGAGATTATATTTGCAACCTGTGCATCCATCAAAGATCTAATATCCAGAATCTATAAGGAACTTAAACAAATTAACATACAAAAAGCAACCTCATTTAAAAATGAGCAAAGGGGCCAGGCGCGATGGCTCACGCCTGTAATCCCAACACTTTGGGAGGCCAAGGTGGGTGAATCATGAGGTCAAGAGATCGAGACCATCCTGGCCAAAATGGTGAAACCTTGTCTCTACTAAAAATACAAAAATTAGCTGGGTGTGTTGGTGTGCTTCTGTAGTCCCAGCTACTCAGGAGGCTGAGGCAGGAGAATGGCTTAAATCTGGGAGGTGGAGGTTGCAGTGAGCTGAGATTGTGCCACTGCACTCCACACTGGTGACAGAGTGAGAATCCATCTCAATAATAATAATAATAATAATAATGAGCAAAGAATATGAACAGATACTTCTTAAAAGAAAACATACACATCGCCAATAATTGTATACCATAAGTCAGCATCACTAATCATTAGAGAAATGCAGATCAAAACCACAATGAGATACCATCTCATACCAGTCAGAATTGTTATTATTAAAAAGACAAAAAATAGATAATGGTGAGGTTGCAGAGAAAAAGGAACACTTATGCACTGTTGGTGGGAGTGTACATTAAATTAGTTAAACCTGTGGAAAGTAGTGTGGCGATTCCTCAAAGAGCTAAAAACAGAACTACCATTTGAAACCCTTTGAGAAATGATTTAAGCCAAACATTTTCTCAGTTTCCAAACTTCATTGCTGGCAAGTGAGGAAATTATAGAAATATAAATATAGTGTTTAGCTCATTCATACTTTTATAGAAGGAAAATATTATTTTTAAATTATGCATGTATCTTTTTTTCCTTTGAATCCATTTCCTTTCCTTCAGAATGACGGTTATGGAAAATTAATCCCCAGTGGCAAAGTAAATTCTTCAAATTTCTTTTACCAAATAACCTTGCAGTTTTAATGTGTGGTGGTGTTTATTTCACTGCAGTATGAATTTGAAGCAAGGATTCTAAGGAAGAAAAAATATAACAGTAAATGTATTTTGTTCTTTTTAAATTAATTTTAAAATATCAGTTTTATTTTTAAATCAAATTAAAGAATGAATAACATTTATATTCAAACTGATGAAAAATGGACAAAGTAGGTATATCACATTGGGCATTACTAAATATCCTATGCCTCATGAATAACTTACAATCAGAAACATTTTTGACACCCTCATTCTTTATGAATTTCAAAGAACATTTGAAGTGATTTCATGAATATGGCAACTATGAATGAAAACAGATTCAACAAAGTAATAAAACCAAAGTTTCTCATTTTAAATTAAGTATCTAGAGGTAACTTCAGGGGACTCAAATCACTAATAAGTTTTTCCAAGGTGAGCAACTAAAATTTTAAAAAATATAAAATATCTTAGAGTATCATTTATTCATGAAATAGTCTTATTAAAGTCTTAGATGGCAGACATCTATGCTAGGTACTGTAGTTTTTTTTTTTTAATAAGCCTCAAATCCTGGAACCTGAAAAAATGCCCTACCTTGGAATTCATTTTTAAGTACTTATGACTAGAATGTGTTTAGCCTTAAAACTGTAATTTGATTTTTATTCACAATAGTTAAATAATTCTTTTGGATGGGCATTTTCAAACCAAGAAGACTGAATTCATTACTTAATGAGATAAATTTTAAATAAACCACTCTTTAAAAAGTATTCATATTGGGTACATTTTATAATGCATTTGTCTTAATGCTTTCAAAATGTCCTTTCTCAGAACTCTTGTAAGGGAGGCTGAGTTAACAACCTATTATTATGTACTCCTTACTGAGCTGTTAATAGCTTTACAGTCTTTCAAAGAATACACCTGCTGCTCATAAAAACATTTATGTTGCTATAGAATTTGGCCGTGTTTTAATATCATGTATTTGCAGTGACCTTGTAGAATCCATACTAATCCTCTGTATTTTTAGGGGGAAAAAAAAACAACAACGATAAAGAACATTTGTCTATTTATTTCAGTATATTAATGGAAAATTATAAAATAATTTGATTAATGTAAGGGTTATAATACTTGAAAAGCTGGTTCTTAATAATAGTTTTAACGTTCTTCATAAATTTTTACACTATTTGAGGTTGTTTCTATTTTCATTCTTGAAAGTTTATCTCAATTTACATATGTTGAAAAAGGTTTATTTTCACAAATGTATATATTTTAGTTAGAAATTGGTGGCTTAAATTCTATTAGAAATATCAACATTTCCACAGAATAATTGAAAAAAATAAAAGTTGAAATTAATGTAGACCTTTTAAAAACGTTAAGTCACAAAAAAATCATAAGTCTATAATGAGGAAATGTGAAATTGTAGCTAAAGCAGTATTCTAAAGTACGTCATGGTTGAATACGATATAAATTAATTGTTTTGGCTAAGTTTCAGTTGGCAAAGGCAAATTGTTCCCCGAACTTGTATTTGATCCTTCCATTTCACACAAGGACATTTAAAGAAGGCAATCAATGCAATAATTATTTCCATATGTTCCTTGATTCTTGCGATGTCATGGATAAATAAGAGCAGGTGGATGAAATCTTTCCCGCTATCTAATTTAGTAATGCCTGAATATGTATAGCTATTACAACTCCTGTTATCCACAACTCCTTGGTAATTTTCCTCCTATTTATTTAATTATGAATCGTAACATTTTTCTGTTCTCATGTTTAACAACTTTATACTTAAAAGACCACCAGATGGACTTAGTTCAATTGTTGATTAGCACATGAAGGAAGGGTTTTATTGCTGTCCTCCTTCAACATGACAGATTTCCTGCCAGATGTATAGTCCTTCTTAGCACTTAAAACTTGCAGTAATCAATGATTATTCCAAATCACTATTTTTCACTCTTAAATGTCAAAATGGTTTCATTGTACCGATGAGGGCTACATTAACAAGTAGTCAACTGGTTATGTCTACAGAAACTTGAGACTCAAGTTACTGACTGTATGAAGATACCTCAAGACATTGATGTTATTCCCACATAGAGATCTCAACGGCCCACTTAATTGCCTAAAGTGCCAGACCCCTGGGCATTTGGCTGACTTGTTCTACTAATTTTCTTGACATGGAATTAAAAGTTGCTGTGGTTATGGGAGATTAATTTACTAAATAACCAACGCAATTCCATCTGCTAACTCAAAGTACAGTTTATTATTAAAATATTATGTCTTACTCTAAGTGACAAATGTTTCCTACAACAAAAGTATCTATTTAATTACATTCACAACAGCAGTGATAATCATCCTATCTACATTTAATGAGGATATCCCAGCTTAGATCACTTCATGTGCATGAATATTTGACCCATTACAATATTGTAAGGTGGATAGAACTGAGGTTTCATGTTACTTTTTAACAAAGCATGCTGTGTCTCAGTAATAAGATGGAGAGTTTATGTCTACCTGTCTTGTAAGTCACAGAAAGAAGCACTATTTCTTCAAATTCCAATTCAGTGCTTTTATTAATCAAGTGTATTAGTCTGTTCTCACACTGCGATGAAGATACTATCCAAGATTAGGTAAATATATCAAGGAAAGAGGTTAATTGACTCATAGTTCTACATGGCTAGGGAGGCCTCAGGAAACTTACAATCATTGGTGGAAGGCAAAGGGGAAGCAAGCACCTTCTTCACTTTGTGGCAGCAGAGAGAAAAGCCAGGAGTCAAGGGGTAAGAGCCCCTTATAAAACCATCATATCATGGGAGAACTCACTCACTATCACATGGGAAACCACCCCCATGATCCAATCACCTCTCACTGGGTTTCTCCCTTGACATATGGAGATTATAGGGATTAAAACTGGAGATGAGATTTGGATGGGGACACAGAGCCAGACCATATCATAAAGTCATTCAGTTTGTAAATTAGAAGATCCTGTTGGAAGCGATAACAGAATTAGAAACTTCACTTTAAAGCACTGAGAAGCTCGTAGTCTTTTCATCTACAGCATAGATATCCTCCTAAACTCAATATTGTGGAAAAAAACTGAAATGGAAATGCAAATTAGGAAAACGAGTTTGGCCTGTTCTCTACAGTTTGGCTGTTCCCTATAGTTTGCCTTCATAGATGAGAACAGATATGTAAGTTGCTTGTTATGACAAAAGAAATAACAGTTTCATTCTTACTAATGAGCCTCTTGCCTTACATAGTAAAAAGGTGACTATGTGTCTTGAGGTCATAAGTGTTATTTGATGACTCAAAATCTTATGAAATCATAACAAAATATAATCTTTTTAAACTTTAAATTTGTATGTTAGACTAAGGTTTAAAAAGATTAGATTTAACATTTAGATTTAACATTTAGACTTTGAATTTCAAAGGTTCTTATTCTATGATTAGAATTGTGACTTATTTCTGCATACAGAATCTGTATTATTATTTCTTTATTATTCCTTACATCTGTGCTTCTCAATATATTAATAATAAAGAAAATATAAAATCTAACATTTGATATATAAATCGTTTAGTGACATTTAACTGTATTGCAATACCTCACGCTGGAAGTTGCATTGTGTAATAAATAACAGCATAGAATTTAGAGCTAGACTTCCTAGGTTCAAATCCAGCCCCACCAGTAATTTATTGAGTGATCGTGTCATCTGCAAGACTTACTTCTTAGAATAGCTTTGAGAATTTTCTTGGTTTTTGAAGTGATTCATGCCTTCAAAGTAGTAAGCAGTATGAAAATGTTCACATTTTTTAAAAAGTTAACTGCAATATGCCCTGTTTATACTTTCAATTGATTTGTTTTAACTAATTTGACCTGTCATTTCAGGCTAAAAGGTCATAAATCCTTCCAAAGAACCAGATAATTGTGGTGTTTATTTTGATTAAGTTTTGCATGTGAAGGCAAAATACCACCAGCCAATCTAGGGACGGAAAATAGGATCAGTGAACTGTTCCATATTAGAATTGAGGACTGTGAAATGAGGATTAATGTTTAATCTACTTGTTCCAGGTATCTATTATTGCAGAATTTTTAAGCCAAAATGTAGTGGCTTAAAAATTATAATTCATAAATGTTGTGTCTCTCGAATCTATGAGTCAGGTATTCGAAAAAGGCAAAGCAGGAGCAGCTCATCTCTGCTTCATAATCTGGGACCTCAACTAGGATGGCAAAAAAGTGGCTGGGGGCTGGAACACCAGCAGCGTGGCTAGGCATCATCGCATCACACTGTCTTTCTCTCACCTCTCGTTCTTACCTTTCTTTCTACCCTCCCTACCCCTTATCCTTGCCATCTCTGTCTCTCTGAGTCTCCTCCTGCACATGATCATCGTGAGCTTCCACATAGCATGGCAGTCTGAGACTAGCCATATGTCTTAGATTGCCACACAGAGCTCCAAGACAAAAGTGTAAACTACGTTTTCTTTGAGGCTGGGCCAGGAACTGGCAGCTCATCACTTCTACCGTACTTTATTGGTCCATTCAGTCATAGACTAAGTCCGATTCAAGGAAAGGCAACACAGACTTCACTTTTCAATGAGAAGAATGTAATAGAATTACAACCATCTTTATTTTACCATACTGCTTGATTTTAGGCCTTCATAATATTAGATTATTTGCTTTGCTTCTCATTTGTACTAATTTAAAAATAAATATTTTCAGTGCTGGGTAAAAACAAATTTATAAATTTTTAATATGCATGACATTCTGAAAACTTGAACTTGATTCAGTAGTAGTTGTATTTGTATCTGGAAAGATTGTAGGGTAAAAATAGTTATTCATAAAAGTAAATCAAAAGTAGAGAGAAAAAAAACAAAGAACAAAATTGTGGAAAGAAAACTTCCACAAATGAGTTTTTTTAGTTATTTGAACCTGGACTATGCACTGAGTTGAGCCAGTGTGTTTACAACAATCAATATATACAGATGAAAATATCCAACTTTGAGAGGCTGGGCGCTGTGGCTCACACCTGTAATCCCAGCATTTTTGGAGGCCGAGGCGGGCGGATCATCTGAGGTCAGGAGTTCGAGACCAGCCTGACCAACATGGAGAAACCCCGTCTCTAAAAAAAAAGAAAGAAAGAAAGAAAGAAATTATCCAACTTTGAAAATGCGATTTCTGCATGACCAAGGAAATAGCATCCATTGCTAACACCCCAGGCCCCTAAATACATACTCCGTGAATATTTAACATGGGTAATATGTGCCACCTCTGCAGAACAGGACTCTTCACTGTCATGATCTTTAACTCGAAATTTAACTTATGGCTTTATCATAGGTATTTTTATTTCTTGCAAATTTGATTTTAGAACCAGTCTAGGTTTATGAGTAGATACATTTGTTCACTCGTTGATAATAATGCAGATTAACATAATGTTTCTGTACAGTGACCTTGCTTTGCCTTGAATTACTCTACTCACATTTAAAACTGTCTGCAGATATTTTCACATTCAAATGTTTCAGTTTAAACACCTTATTGGAACTACAAAAACTTTGTGTGTGTGAAGGTGTGGCCTTCAGGAAGGGGTCAATTATTGCAGTGTTTTTGTTAGCATTATATTACTTACAGTTTCTCAGTGATGAGATATTTAGTTTCCAGTTATACTATCTTGACAAGCCTGTATTTTCTGGTATTTTATCATAAATTTTGAGGCATACATGTGATATCTTCTGAGGAAATTCAAAATTAATGATGGAGTTAAATAATTATTTGAAAATACTGGATTATTTAAAGCATAATAGGATATTTTTCAAGTCAAGAACATATAACTTATAAGGAAGGTTAAAATCTTCATTTTGGGGAGAAGAAACTGCATTTCTTGAAAGCTTTGTAGCTCTGTGAATCAATCTTAACAGATACCTGCTTTAGTTTTGAACAAAACAAATATATCTGTATCAGATCCCAATTAAGACTCACAAACAAATATAAAAAATTTAAATTTCCACCATGGTGGCAAAGTACGTGTAAATGGGAACAAAATGAAAAATAAATCATTACAAACCTTTTCTTCCCTTGTGCTAAATGAGGCTAAGGAATTCCCATGCTTACATATTTAAATGAATTTGGGCTGCATTTTCAATGCAAGAGGCAGCTCTTATATTACTGTGTTTAATAGCTGATTTGCACAAATGTACAACTTCACATATATTCACAAATGATACTGTTTTTCAGTGAAGACATTCCTGCAAAATGATTTTTCATATTTTACTGGCAATTTCACTCTAGTGAAATTCTCCTCTTCTTATCTTCCATATTTACTTTAATTCTGTTGGAAACTCTAGCAACCAAGAACAATTTTGAATGCCAGTCCACCAGCATTTGCTCTTGGCAATCTTATTTTCAAAGAATTTTTCTCTGCTACCTTTTATTACTCTTAACCTATCCTATAATTCAGTTAGCTCTGTTGTTAAAAAAAAAATTCCGTTTTCTGTATTTCTTAGATAAATTATATTGTGTATAATTAAGAGATACAATAAGTGTGTCTAACCTGTGACCCGCATGTGGCTCAGGATGGCTTTGAATGCAGCCCAGTACAAATCTGTAAACTTTCTTAAACATTTTTTAGCTCATCAGGTATCATTAGTGTTAGTGTATTTTATGTGTGGCCCAAAACAATTCTTCTTCTTCCAATGTGGCCAGGGAAACCAAAAGATTGGACATCCCTGGTATAAAACATGATGTTATGGAATATGTATGCATGATTTTAAAAAAAAGTTACTATATTAAAGCAAATTAAAATATCCATCCATCTAGATTTTTCTTTTTGAAACATATATTATTTCCCATTGTTTTTCAATCCACATCCCAAAATTAGATGTAATTAATCAAAGGACCAGGCACATGTTGCCTTTCTAGTTTTATGCCACTCCATTCTGGCCTGTAGTTACAATAATTTAACTTTGACAATGTTCAGTTTGACATTTGCAATAGCATTTTTATTTGAATAAATCAACATATGTGTATTAATGTTTCCAAAGATACTTAGGGTGTTTTTTTCTCTCAGTGGCATTTGTTGCCAACTTAGGCTAACTTTTATCATCAAAGTCATTTTTATCTAGCACTTATGTGGCTATTTTACTACTTGACCTAAACTACTGACATCAGCAGGAATGTATAAACTCTTCTAAACCGCTTAGTTTAAACTAAGTGTAATACACCATTTGTTGGTGGTTGTTTTTGTTTTTGTAAAAATGGGGTCTTGCTATATTGCCAAGGCTGGTCTCAAACTCCTGGCCTTAAGTGATTCTCCTGCCTCTACCTACCAAAGTGCTGGGATTACAGGTGTGAGCCACTGCACCCAGCCTCAAATTTTCTTATGAGTATGATTTTTCCTTTTTATTTTCCCCTTTAAAATCATTTTATATATCCTCAGTACTCCAATAAATATGTATTCTTTCAATCTTTTGCTCTCTGCTATTTATATTTCTGACTTTTTTTCTATCTGTATATTATTATTCTTATCACCAAATTTATACACGATTTCAAAAGTCTGGTAAATGATCTAAAACTTTAAGAATGAATGACAAAATTAAAGTTGTTGTTTGACTATGATATACTTTTAACAAATACTATTAAGAAATGTTGGAATGAAGGCACTTTCCTCAGAGCCAAGTATCAAACTTTAAACATTTAATTTTTAGTTCAACATCATTGTAAATATTTATAGAGTGGTAAAGCACAGAAGAAAAATCTGTATTTCATCTATCTACAGGTAGGCTACTTGAAGACAGATGGGAAAGCTAAAAGCTGAATAAATATCAAGAATATGTATTAACAGATATTTCAGCACAAATCTTAGTTTCTGTATAGGATACTGTTCTATAAAATATTTTTGGCAAGTAAAATCTTGGACATTCTCCACAATGTTCCTAAGAAAACAAGCATACTATACTGGCATAATATTATTGCATTTAAGTTGTAGAAACACTATACACTAGCAAAAGTAATTTTTCTCAGCTCCCATTTGAATTGTCATTAATTTTTGCCAACAAATTTTAAATTGCTCTAATAGTATTTAAGAATTTTAAAGCTAAACTTATAGAGCAGTCAATTCATTATTTTTTTAATTTAATCAATTGGATAACATATCATGAGAACCTACAATATGCTGGGCATACTGTATGAAGCAGTTGGAATATAAAGGTTAAGAAACAGGAAAAGACAAAATTTTTTCAGATTTGTCATAGCACCTGCAAGATGACCTTAAGGCGCAAGCCTATCATTAATAGTTACTCTTAAAAGAAAGAAACAATGCTACATTACACACCTCCTGGATCCTGTAAAAGAGTTTTACATATTATTTTGGTTTATCTTACAACAAGCTTGACCCTTTGATATAGGTGTAACCGTTCCAGTTTTCATAGGATCTATTCACTAGGAATCTGTTGGTCTTATTCCAGCACCAGTATTTTCTAAAGGTCACACTTTAATAACTAGGCCGTTTCCTCTAACAGTAAACATAACCAATATTTCAAGCAGTTTATTATCTACGTATAAGTTATCTGTTTTATGAAAATCAATTACAGATATTTTATTCCACATCAGTGTTCCTCTATCATCAGTGTACTTCTGTGCCATCTCCTACTACTACTGTTCAATATTTAAGGTTCAGGAATGCATTAAATATTCATTTTAGGTGAAACAAGGTACACATTGGAAGGAACATATGAAAGTAGTCATGAATGCATTTCAAAGTGATTTGGGTTATCTGTAATTTTGGCTTACTGGGAATAATCAGGAGTTGATTGTAGTAAATTATAGTAGCAGAATACTTGATGATACTTCTCCAGAAATGCAGTCAAAAAGTAGTTGTGTGCACGTAATAACTACTTCTACATTTTTCTTACTTATACGTATTTTGCAATTTTGCAACAGTGGTGGCTAATTTTTACCTGAGAAAAACATTTTAGAGCACCCTACCCACTAGCTTAAACCACCAAGGAACTTCTTAACCCTTTCTACTCATCCCCCACCATTAGAAATTCCTCCTTGTGCATTTTAATGAATATGAGAAAAGAAAACAACTCTCTCAGTTGCCAACAACAGAACCCAACTGCCACTACTATTTAATGTTGCCAAAACACAGAATCCAAGGCACAGTGGAACTTCCCAGCCTCAGAAAGGCAGGAATCAGGAAAGCTGAGATTATTCAACTTCAATGAAGTTTCTTTGTCTGCAGTTTCTCATCATGGGTTCAGTTACTTTGGAGAATAATTCTATAGTCATTATAGTTTGCTCTTGTCTCTGCGACAATTAGCCAGCCCCATCTTATCTTGCTGGTAGATTGCAGTTAGATCTGGTTATAGGAGAATAAGTGTGAGCTGAAAGCTAACCTAATGTGTGTCCCTATGTTGAAGGTGCAATTTTAGTAGTTCAGTTCCCAGTGGTATGTGACCAGAGCTGCAGTAGGTATACCTTATGTTTAATGGTTTAGAGATTCCGTTGTGGATATTAACCAGTTACGTTACTAAATATTGACTATGCATCCAGCACTCCTTTGTTTCGTTTTGTTTTTGGTTTTTTTTTGCGGGGGAGGTTTTCTTTTTGCCTTTTTTAGGGAAATGTAGACTACATTTTTCAGGAAATTGCAGTCTTGAGGATATGTATGGACACACATTCAATAAGTAGAGGAGGGGACCAAATGGTATAAAATTAAGTGCTGGTTAGGATCAAAGAATTTAAAGATTATTTTATTTACGATGTCTAATTTCCTTGCTGTGTAATACCTTTAAAATATTAAAATGTCACTCATACTTCCTTGGACAATTTTAATCTGTTGGAAATATAAGGCAAAATTTAGAAATATACTAGAAGATTATAAAACATCTTACAGACACTTACTAATGAAGAATTTTCTAAAGAGTTTGGGTCCCTGAATTGAAACAGCATATTGCTCCTAAAATTCTGAAATTTTACCAATTATTTTTAAGCACTTAAAAGCATTCTCACATATTGATCTTATATCAGGACAAAAAAAATTTAACAAATTCCCTGTAGCAGAAATAATTATCTGCAAACCATTAAGAAAATCAGAGAAATTTTAAAAAAATAAATCCTACCCCACCTCCAATCTATTTTCTTAAAATTTTTAAATGTTACCTTAAGTAATATATTAAAGCATAATAGACAAGTTAGAAACTATATAAAAATGAAAGACATTGAGATCGTCACATACCTAAAACTGTGAAATATGACCAATGCAGAAAAATGAAGTAAATGGAGTAAGCAAGTATAAAATAAAATTAAAAACTTAATAAAATAGAATCACTGATATTTGATTTGAAAATCAAAAGCCAGTGTTTTTAAAAGATTGATCAAATAAACAAGCTTGCCTAGGAATAATAGGAAATGTTATTTATTTATTTGTTTATGGAAGATATTTTTAATGATAAGACTAGATGTAAATTTATCTCAATAAATATAAAACAAATATAATAATTATCTGATTATTAAAACTGAATAAGAAGATCTGAATATAGAATAAAATATTTTAAATGATAATCAAGTATCTACTACCAACATAGTCCATTTTCACTAAATTTTCAAAAAACAGATAATTCCCATTCGTATCAGCTATTCCAGAACGTTACTATGTGGAAAGTTTCACAGTCCATTCTCTAAATAAGGCACAACCCAAATATCGCAAGATTGAAAAGAAAAAGAAAACTGTAAGCTGGGATAACTTAAATATATGCTTTAAAATTTTAGCCTGAAATATTATATTGAATTTAAAATTACAATAAAATTGTAATATATTATGAACAAGTGTTAGCAGGAAGGGTTGATCTTAGGAATGCAAAGATAGTTCTGTCTAAGTATCTACTTTACTGAGGTGAAAAACATACAGTTCACTTTGCGACAGATAAATTGTTTTATAAAATCTGGAATTCATTTCACATTTTAAAAACAAAATACCAAGAAACAAAACTGGAATGTAAGAAGCAAAAGTCCTCAACTAGACATCTGCTAAAAATGTAAGTCAGACATAATTATATTTAACCATAACACAATTAGAAGCTGTTCAAATAAAGAAGAAAAGAAAACGTTTCTGCTTTTACTATTACTCTGCAATATTGTGCTGAAGCATTGCAGTAAGACAAAAAAAATACATAAGAAGTTTTCTTGTTAGTTCTCACAGTAAAATATTATAGCTGGAGTTATGTAGGTCTTACATACTCTTTTGTGATATATTTAGATATTATAAGGTTTCTGTTACTATAGTGACTAAAATATTTAAAATGTAGTTGTAATTCGTCATTGCTAGTATACAGGAAAACCACTGATAATTGTATGTTGGCTATGTAACTGACTTCTCTTGATTAATTCTAAAAATTTTTAATTATCTCAGAGTTTCTAAGTAAACATTTCCTAACTAGCAGAAAGAAAATGATGATTTATTTCATTCAATATTTAGGAGATATTTTCTACATATATTTAAAAAAAACTTATTTTTAAGTTTTGTAAGATAAATAAGTTATATTTTAGCAATAATACTTTTCTGTATTTTATGATTTGGCTAGAGTGCAATAAGATTATCTCCAACGAGCTTTAAAAAAGGAGTAGATTAAAACTTTGGATGAATCAAGGAAACTTAGAAACGAGAATAGAGATGGATGACTTTATGACAGTAAGCTCTTTTACCATTATTCCTATTTTACGGAAGTGCTGTAACTCAGTTCCTGGGTTCACATGTAACTCATTCTGGTACTCTGTTTTGTAAGTCTTGAACTGGAGTGGACTCAGAGTTGATAAAAACTTTCAGGGATTTATTTATTCTAATTAAATGCTAAAAGAGCCTGAAGAGGTCTGGGCACGGTGGCTCAGGGCTGTAATCCCAGCACTTTGGGAGGTCCAGGTGGGCAGATCACTTGAGGGCAGGTGTTCGAGACCAGCCTGGACAACCTGGTGAAACCCCGTTTCGACTAAAAATACAAAAATTACCCGAGCGTGGTGGCATGTGCCTGTAGTCACGGTTACTTGGGAGGCTGAGGCAGAAGAATCCCTTGAATCCCAGAGGTGGAGACTGCACCAGTGCACTCTAGCCTGGGCGACAGAACAAGACTATCTCAAAAAAAAAAAAAGAGAGAGAGAGACTGAAGAACATACCAGAATGTTCACGTATTTAATATACAGAAGTCTCTCCTTTCCAAAAATAAATATATTTATGTTTGCTCCTACAAAGATTGAGAATCCACATTAGTAATCAAAAGATTGCAACATTGAAGTTGAGATATGAAAAATATTAAGGACCCTTTCATCCAGATTATGATGACTATGTGTACCCAAGTGGAATTCATTTTTAAGAGGACCAGTAAAATAAAGTCTACCAGGTTCAGTGTCTATTTCCTTTGGAAAGTAATTCTTAAATGCCGGCCAAATCTAGTATTCAAACTTTTCTTTTCTCAGAGCCATGTGAAATGTCTTTTTTTCATTCAGGCAAAAGACTTTCAGCTTTGCTAATGCCATAGTTTAGGCAAGAAGATTTTTTGATAGTCTTTCATTCTTGAGGTTTCTAGGCCCTGCAATTCTTGATTTATCCAGGCAAAATATCCTTCAGCAGATAATAAATCAGGTTCTAAATGTGCTTTTATTTTGTTTATTTTTGAGAGGATTATTGCGGACACATCTCCACAGTTTGACGAATGTGAGTGTATATGTTTGTGATTGTGACAGAGAGGCAGGGTGAGGAAGTGAAACACAGAAATGGAGAGAGAGAAAGGATATAAATGACTTAGATGACTTCCAACAGAACCATTAATATCCATTTTTGATATTATTTTATTTCTCAGGCAATCTATAGCTTCAGTTCTCTAGCCAGTGGAACAAGAGCTTTACCACTGTCTTAAGACATTGCAAAAAAAAAAAAAAAAAAAGATTTGGTAGTAGAGTACTACATATTATTAGCACTTGCACCTATTCCTGATATTTTCAAATTGGTAGGACTTGAAGCCAGGAAATTACCTTTTTACATCAAAACTTCTAAAAGAATGTCTTGGACTTTACTAAGCAAATTCTATTCCCAGGCCTGAATAAGAACACTGTATATTGCGTATAAGATTGGGTGATTTCTACGCCTCCTGTATTACTTAATATCTGCCTATATGACATAAAATCAATAGAAAATAAAAATAAATGCAGAGTGCATGGATTTGTTAACCTTAGTAGAAAATAATTTTACTTTTGAAATATGTATTTAAGCACTTGGTGTTGAGAATTTTTTCTTCCAGTTGAGGAACTAGTCGTTCAAATAAACATAGTATAACGATTAGCCAACAAATCATTACTCTGTGGTCCCTAAGCTGTGTTAAAGTTACCTGTAGCGTATAGTGGTTAAGAACATGAAGTGTGAAAAAAATGACTTTGGCTCCGTCTAATTCATAGACATATTTGCTCTGGCCATATTTGCGTAAATGGGCTCTAGTGGGAAAAGCACCGCTTGGATGGAAGCCACTGACAAGTTGTGTGACTTGTTTTGCTACTTTACTTATTCTTTCTTTCTTCTGACCTAGTTTCATTATAGATAAATGGAAATAAAAATATTACCTGTTCTTATTTCACAAGACTGTTATAAGGATTAGATTTTAAACGTGTCTGAAAACACCTTGTAAATTGTAAAGCTCTACGCAAATCATTGTTATTATGCTTGCTGTTGTATCTTTAGATATATATGTCTAGAGACTAATTCAGAATATAATTTTTATGATATATTTAATCCAATTAATTTAAAATTAAAAGATAAAACAAAGAGGTGACACCTTTTAGAAATCCCAATAGGCCCAAAGACTTTCGGAGAAAGCAAACTAGCCAAAAGAGGACCACTGTGCTGGCCTATTGAATCTATTCCCATAAACGGGAATGGTAAACCCAAGAGAGGGAGATGAGGAGTGATGGCAGTGACTCACAGCAGAAGGGAAAGAACCTGCATTTCTGACATTAAAAAAAAAAATTATACAATTGAATTGCTGGGTAGAACTTTGGTGATTACATAACCTACACCTAACAGAGTGCCCTAGAGCCTATACATACCGTGAGATTCAATGAATGTCTACAGAATGAATGAGTCTTCTAGAGAAGTAAATCAAAACCTTGAAGGTAATTTGCCAAGGTACATAACGGAAGCAGAATCAAGATAATGTTCAAGACAGGAGAACTCAAACCTAGAATTCTCTCCATGCTGTATTCTATTGACACAGGCCCTGTTATCTCTGACTGTAGAAGGACATAGCCACAGGATCTAAACATCTGAGCCGATTTCTTTTCACTTAGTTTTCAGATTGAATGCTAACGAGTTCCAGACTCTAGTAAAAGGATCCCTTTTAGTTATCATGAAAAGTTGATACCTATGGAGATAAAGCTAAGATCAGTATTTCAGGTAAATGAAAGGTTCAGTGTGACAATGAGATTCCCATAAAAGCCTTGATTCTCAGCATCTTGGAAGGAGCAGTGCCTAGTGTAAGCGCCGGGATTTTCCCATGGGAAGAGAACCGTAAGTGAAAGTTAACTTCTCTAGTGAACGGTATCCGCCTGCCCTGTTTGACAGTGCTCTGTGTCCACACTATTTGGTTCAGAACTATTTTTTTTTAATTTGGATACAAATATGTCAAACAGGAATTGTATATATATTTTATTTTAGAAAATGATATAACTAAAAATAGTTTGAATCTTAAAGCATCACCAGCAAATACATGAAGTGTGACATATTCTCCATATGTGTACATTTGGCTTGTTAGTCGGGAGGTCCCCTAAATAACAGTGGTTTTCAGGCAAACACCGAATGAAATTTTGATGGGAATGTTATACATAGAATGGAAGCATCAAATGAGTGATTCAACTAGCGACTTTGAAAGTCACTTTTCATCTCTGAAAATCTCTAGATTTATTAGAAGAATGGTGGAAATTAACTTGAGGACCTGTTAACCTAGTTTGACCTGTAACTTTTGTTTATACAAATGCATTTTTTCAGATACCTGTTAATCTATCATTGTAAAGTTATTGAATATAACACCGTATGAAAGAGTATAGGTTTAATTTGTCCCCACCACAGCATATTGTGGAAAATCTCTTATATGGACAGGTAAAATGAACTGTCCTATTCTGAGGTAGTGGGCAAGAAGCAGCATGTAACAAACCCTGACTGCTTAGATCATCCAGAATGCCCTGGCAAGTTCTCTTCCATTTAGTAAAGTGAGATAATTTGGCAATTCACCCAAGAGACTGAGAACAAGGCCTCAACCCCTGCCTCTGATTCTGCAGGTGTGGTAAGTCTTTCATGCCTTTCTGTGTCTCCAGTGCTTCTCCATGGGCATATGACTTTTAAATCTACCTCATAATCACTATGTAACTAGTGTATGTTTAAAAATAAACCATAATATCTAGGGGAGGAGTCAATTAATTCATCATTTTATTTCCTAAATTTAACTGAACTTCATGTTTTACTACTGGGGAATCACTGAGTTACAGCACAAAGTAATTGACTTCAGGATAAAAGATTTCAAACTCTAAAAAACAATTAATTCATTTCTCCTTTCACCCACAGGTCTACCCACGGATAGCGCCGGCATTTTGGCACTACCTGCGGGTAGAAGTGAGTAGTAGCGGGTACTTGAATTCTCCCACCTTCGCTCCTTGCACTCTGCTGGTGTGGTCTGATCTGATGTGCCCATTTTGCTCAAGATGCAGCTGCCATTCTGTGTAAACATGTTCTCACACCACCACCATTTCTTAGAGTTGGGTCAGGAATCTAAATCACCAAAAATACAAGTACAGTTTATATAAGATTAATCATCTTTCTTAATAAATTTCCAAACAGGACCATATCATATGCATCGTAATGATAAACAACTAAATGCCAAATTATGGAAAACCATGCTTACACTTTTTTGTAATCAGTACTTTCGGTATTCAGAGCAAAATTCCTCAGTGAAACTTTGGAATGTTTCTAGGAAAACACAGAATAACTCGGTTTCATTTTTTTCTCCTTTTTTTCTGTCCCCCAGGAGCATGAGCAGCTGACCTACTCTTCCACAAGGTCCAAGGCCCCCAGTGTCATCATCACAGGTCTTAAGCCAGCCACCCAGTACGTGTTTCACATCCGCGTGAGAACCACAACAGGATACAGTGGCTACAGTCAGAAATTTGAATTTGAAACAGGGGATGAAAGTAAGTTTCACACAAGGAGATCACGTAAGATGTGAATTTAGTATCCTTCTAATTTGACCTGATATTGTAAAACCAGGTGTCCCAAGTTTTTAATAACTTTTTCAAATGAGATTCTGTTCATGTAAATACTCATACAGTCATTTCAGTTAATGTTTTGCTACTCTCATTAAATGCTTTTGTGAAATGCCTTACTCTACCACAATAGTAATGTGACCAAAATGTGGCCCTTTAAGCTGTTACACAGAGTCTCTGTGGCTAGTATTAGCCTAATTGTTCACTGGTTCTGGCATCATCATATGATTTTAATGAAAACTTGGAAGAGAATGAAGGCATGAACAAATGATTTTACAATTAGTTTAAAATTGTGAAGCTTTGGCCTGTTAGGTCAATAAAAACAGTGGTCAGGAGATGAACACCACTGACATACATATTATAAGTTTAAATACAGATGCATGGGCTTAATCAGAAACCCACATTAATTCCAGAGCCTCAATATGCTGAAAACCAAAATGGGAGCTGGAGGGAGTGATGTTTCAATGTCATGTAACATCAGCTTTGAGTTCTTTTATTCATTCTAAGCCCAGCTTTACCATTGAACTCTTTTTGGCCTTAGAAATCCGCCTTATGGCCAGGCACGGTGGCTCACGCCTGTAATCCCAGCACTTTGGGAGGCCGAGGCGGGCAGATCACAAGGTCAAGAGATCGAGACCATCCTGGCCAACATGGTGAAACCCCGTCTCTACTAAAAAATACAAAAATTAGCTGGGCATGGTGGTGCGCACCTGTAGTCCCAGCTACTCAGGAGGCTGAGGCAGGAGAATTGCTTGAATCCGGGAGGCAGGGGTTGCAGTGAGCCAAGATCACACCACTGCACTCCAGCGTGGTGCCTGGTGACAGAGAGAGACTCTGTCTCAAAAAAAAAAAAAGGAATCCCTGTTACTGCTCTCTTTGTAAGAAAAGAAAGGATTGCTTTTGCCATACATCTTTATGAAAAAGTATCCAAATATTTAATAAAAATCTGTTTCCCTCATTGTTAAAATACTGTATTAGTATAATAATTCAATAAAAGTAAATTTATTATAGTAATTCCTTATGGATAACAATAATAATAGCTAGCATTTATTGAGGCCCAAAAAAATACTTGAAATGATATGAAATATTTTACATGGAATTGTTCCATTCAAACCTTTCAACATCCAGTGAGACAAGTATTTTTTTGTTATTTTACCTATAAGAAAATAGAAGCCTAAAGGAGTTTCACAAATTTGCCCAATTTTAAGTAACTGGTAAGAAGCTAAGCTAAAATTTGAAATGGAAGTGTGTTTTATTCAAAGGCCTATGCTGTTAGCTACTCCACCCTCCTACTAAATCTTACCATTTGTATTATCATGAAGTGTTTTTTCTAAGACTGTGAAATAGGCCATTGTTTCTCAGTTTATCACTCCCTCAAAATGAAGCTACTTGGGTTTCAGATTCTATGACAGAAGGAATATTTTACTGTTGTTTTTTATGAATATTTTAGGAATATTTTGCTGTTGTTTTTATGAGTATTTTAGAATATTTTGCTGTTGTTTTGATGAGCAGTATTCACACATAAGATCTTCTTTGTTACAATTATTTCTAACTAAAAAGGGGGAAAGTGCTAATGTATTTAAGTAAGATGGAACCCAGCTTAGGGAGAATGAGTATAAACTAATTAATAAAAAGAATAGTTGTGACCTGGGTGTTTATATCAGTAATAGCATTTTAAATCCTGCTAGAGACTATCGACTTTTTAAACCAGAGAGTAAATTATTGAGAATAGAGTATAATGATCACAAAACATAGATCCACACTAAAATCCATATAAAAATATCAAAAGATTTGTCCCTGTTTTGTTTTTTTCACTGTTTTTTTCCCTGCCCACTTGTCAAACCTTAGTCTACGTATAAAGCTAAGGATACAGTCCAAGGAAAGTTTCGTACAAGATAGTTGAATCACTGTCTTTTGTAGGGTCTCTTTCTTTGCACAGCCTGGAAAAGTTAATAGCCTTTGCAATTATCTTGCTTTTTTTCACAGATTTAAAAAATTCACCTAACTTTTAAAGTATGACATTGTTGAGTATTGCATTTTTAGGTTAGAAATGCACTCTCAGATAGCACATAGAGCTAAATCTAAATAAGTCATTTGTGTTCATTTAGGGCTTCTAGAGAAGGTCGTCTACTGTAATACTAAAAAAAAAAAAATTCTGATTTAAATATTAACAGTTTGATTTGGTTTTAACTTTAGATTTCAACTCACTGTACTTTCAGGACAATTTCTTCAGATGTTATGTAGAAGAAAAGGTCCTTCCTTAGCAGAAAGGTCTCATACTCACAAGTGACTCAGTAGAATTCACTCATTTAACCAACATGTGTAGGACATGTAATATGTGCCATACTCTTATGAGGCTCTGTGGATAAAAAGTAAGAGCTAATAGCCTTTGCCTTCAAACAAGTTTCAGTCTATATTTGCGGGAGGAAAATAAAAATTTAAATAAAAAATACAAGATGAGTGACATGTACTATCATAAAAATACACAAAGGGTTGGTGACAGCATAGTAAAGACTATTTCAGCGCAGATGGGTGGTGAAAGGCTTCTGGAGGGTGAGAGGCTGGAGCTCTTTCTCAAAAGAAGAGTAGTCATGGAACAGCGAAAGCACAACGGCCTCTGAGAATGTAAGATATTTAAAGAGCGAATAATTTGGTGTGGCTGCAGTGAAGAGATACAAATGATAAAATGGTGCTAGATGAAGGTGGAGTTACGCAGGGGCCCAACCAAGAGCGCTTCTTAGCTATATTAAGAGTATTTGCATGTATCCAGAAAATATTCAGGATCCACTGGTGAAATTGAATCCTGGATTAATATGAGTAGTAATATGTGCAAGACTCTATGCTGAGCAATTTACACATATTACCTCATTTACTTCTGACAAGATTATGCTTCATTTTAGAAACTTAAATAGCTTTGCCAGAATCCGATACCTAGTAAGTGGAGGTACAAGATTAGAACCCTGGAACTATCTGACAATGGCAGCAGAAGAGGGTGGAAACTGTGTTCTGAATTACTGATTCATGAATGCCATGAAAATGACTTTGACTAAAACCTCGAAGAAATAAAATGTCTGAGAAGAACCTGAAAATAATGTATTTGTCTAAACTTGATGTTTGAGAACATAGAATAGCGCCTAAGTCAATTTACAGTCTAAGGGGAAATCATTTAAAGGATCGTTAAAAAAAAAAAAAGAAACTGGTTAGCTTTAAATAGCATTTTCAAAGCCTGCTGTTTATACCCTGGAGAGAATTTCAATGAATAATGCTACAGTAGCATATGGATAAGTTTCCCATAAATTCCAGAATATGATGATGTGAATCCTAATTGATGGCATCCATCTTTTTCTCTTCATATCCTCCTGGCTCTTGTTTAAATTTTTATAGCTTTTGTTTCTCAAGTAGTGCCTGAATTATTGTAATGTCAGCTTTATTATTAAGTTCTCCCTTGTGTATTCCACTTAATTAACTAACTTTATAATACATTCATAGGGATGAGGTATGGGTTGGAAAGAAGTGATCTCATTTGGTGGTCTGGTTCAAATTTTTGAAAGTAAGTAAAATTATGTAGTTTATAATTCAGTTCTTTTTAGCCATACTGTTTTACTTCGTTCAACTTTGACTTTGCTAATGACCAAGACAATAATATAATTATGAAGTAATTCCTTTTGAAAATCATAATGTTCTTAACTGACTTCTTGTGCTACAAACATAGCAGCATCTGAAGAAAAATTATGGCAACCCTCTTGCACTTCGACACACGGGCTTGGGTTCTTTTTCAGTATCAACATATGCTAGTGGAGACTCTCTCACTTGCTGACAGATGCTGACGTTACTATCACTGTTAGCATCATAAAATGAGTCTACTTCAGCCAGAGCTATTGGTGTCCCCTCTCCCTAAATATGTAAAACAACCTTATTGCATATGTATATAGAGATAGAAATATAGATAGATTGGTAGATGGATCAAATTGGCTGACAGATATTCACTTATATATAGTCAGAAAATTATTTCCTTGCATTTTGATGTTCGCATTTTATGTACCCTCTGATTTCTCACTGGGCAAAATGTACAGTTAAATATCATGTCCACTAACAGCATTTATTGAGTGCCTACTGTGTGCTGGCCTTATTATTAGTTTACTGTACTTGATTCCCCCTTACCTTTTTAGAATAGATTTATCAAAACTACAATAAAATTACAGTACCAGTAGTAAGAAAGTTAAGAATATAAAAATTCATCATGTGGATATTCTTGGAAGATAGATGGAAATTAGGTATTAGAAGCTAATAAGAATTGTTTCAATATTAAAATAAAATCCATATTATACCCCAAAGCATTAACCATAAAACACACACACACACACACACACACACACACACACACACGTCAAGTACAGTCCTTTTTGGATAATATGACTGTAATAGGAAATTTTAACAAATTTCTTACTATTTCTGAGCTTATTTTCTGGGCCCTTTAATGGAGAAAAAGATGAGAATCAAAATAAAAAATTGTTGACATCACCAGTAATATTATCCATAACTTATAAACTGCTTGAAAAAACATATTTGATACATTTTAACAATAATCTGGCTAAAATATACCTACATATTTTAAAAAGTAATAAAAGATAAGGAAATCAAACTTTTGTTTTTAATTAAAACACCATCAAGATTTATGTAACATTAAAATCCATTTTATAGTAACAGAAAGTAATTTTACATGTGCAATTTTAAAACCAAAAAAAAAATACATTCTGATAGATTGTAGCCAGCTTGAACCTTCTGGTTAACTGCTGAAAAACAGCTTATGAGCTATCAAAAGTGAGCAGAATCCATAGCTTAAAGCCAATTTTTGAAAGAAAATCGGTATTCTATATGTAATAATTGGCAGTTTACTCTTCCATTACCTTAATAATTATCTAAATGACCCATGAGAATTAATACATTGCCAACATATAAGCAGTGCATTCCTTTGTCTTGAAAAGATTAATTACAGCTTACATTTTAACAACATGTAAATTGAAGTTTTCACCTGTAGGCTGCGTAAATCAGTTTTGTAGCCCAACAGCCACATCTGTCAATATTTTAAAATGTATTATTTACCAAAAGTAGTAATGATGGACTAAATTTATAGCACATAAAATAATCCAGAAATTATTATAATCAGCGTTAACAAACCAAACAATAAATTACCTAATTACAGTGGGTACCTCAAAATAAAATCTTATGCCTTATACTATTTTTTCAGAAGTGGTATGTAGATACAAATGAATAAATGTAATCACTTAGTTATTTTGAAAACATCCGTAATATTTAGCTGTTTTAGTGTGGTTTGATATTTAAGAAATTTGATTCATTTTAACAATTTGTAGGCAGGAAATGATCCTAAAAATAAGATGCAATATTATGTTTCAGTTCCTTCCTCCCTGATACATTATTTATGTCCCCATTTGATTAATTTTTCTAAATTCCATTTGCAAACTTAAATATTCTAAATTGTTGTATATTTTGTATTGAATAGAATGTGAATTTCTCTGCAAGATATAGGTCCCCCTCCAAATGTAATCCAAATAGACATCGTTTCTATCAATTTCTCCAAGTTAACATATTCTATGGAAAAATTAGATTATTTGGATGCTTCATGCACAAAATAATCTGTGTCTTCATCATACCTAAGATTCTTCTGTGACATCCAGCTGGAATATTCCACAAATGATCACAGTGCGAATGGTCACTCTAGCTTACATGCTACCTTTCCTGAAGTGTTCTTGCCAGCGAGAAATCATCACTCCTTCCATGGATTTTCTAAATATTTTATTGTTCAAAGGGCATAATTCTTTACTAAGTTGTCAATTATTTGAGATAAAGAACTATAGTCTGTATATCTGTGTGTCTCAGAAAATGTCTTTTACATAGTTAGGTTCCAATATCCATGTAATCACATAAACAAAGAAAATACAATTTACAAAAAGTTAAAATACTAAAGAAAAGTATGTTGCCTACTAGTTCAAAAAGAAAGAATTGGATAATTTTATTTGCCATAGATAAGCAATATTGCTTCCATTATTTTGGGTAACAAGCCATAACTATCTTGAGTCATGTAAAAACATATGCAAGTCTAATTACAAATTAATTGTATATTCTAAACTTGGGGGGTATTTTAGGTAGGGTAAAATGACGATTTTGTTGTTAACACATTTTCATCTTTAAACTCCTTTTTAAAAACCTCCATTACGTTTGATCCAGTCTGTTGGCTGAAGTACAATCTGCACTGCTTCAATTACTTAGGATGAAATTAGCTACATCATTATTAACACCAGCCAGAAATTTTGGAATGATTATTAATGGTGGTGCATGAAGCAGAAAGAGGACCAGCTGACCCTGGTGGAGTAATAAAAAAGTTAATTAATCAAGCAGGAAGCAGATTTCATATTTACGATTCTACCCAGAGGAGGACAAATTCCAGTATATAAGACTTTAATTTAAAATAATCTCCAATCAATAGCACACTTTCAATGTTGGCAGCCATAGCCATCTAAATGCAAACATCAGTGGGAAAGAGGAATTTTCTAGCAATTAGGTTGTCTGAATATAAGGTAGCCTGTCCTATAAGGTAACAAAGGCACCTCATAATAAGAATTTCTGCCAAAGCTAATTGGGACCATGTTTAGCATGTCGTAAAAGAAATCCCTGCTTTGTTTAGGAGGTTGTTGATACAAGTTTAAGGTAAGGTTTTACACTGAGATTTCGTAACAACATATTTGTGAGTTCTAATTATGTTCCAAGCACTTTTTTAAAATCCTTTCTGGTTACTAAAAGACGTTAGCCTTTGAAGGAGACACCATTATGCCAATTTTACAGATCAGAAAAGTGAAGTGTAATGAACTAGAGTAACTTAACAGTACCCACAGGTAGTAAGCATTGGAATGGGGGTTATTATGGCATTAGGCCCTTTTCATACTAATGCTTAGAACCAAAACTGAGTTCCCTTTTTATCCATTCGGTACTTTTACTTTTCTTATTCACCTTAGTCATTACTTATAATTTTCTACATGATTATATTTTATCATTACCTTCAATTCTTCACCGTCCCTTAATTACTTATATTTTGCCTTAGCATAATGTGTCTTTGAATCAAAGCAGATTTTCAGAAGACTGTTTATAAATCTCAATGCATCAAGTTCACAGAGCTGTGCAGTGTTTTAATGCATATTTCTGGATTAATGTACACATGGTAGACCAAGTATAATACTCCAAAGAGGCAAAATAATGCAGTTAGTATGATTTACTTAAACATGCAGGGTCTTGATGAATAGTAACTATTTGCACAGAATATGGAAGTCTCCCTTTAAGAGAGACTGCATTGACAAAAAAAGAAAAGATATTTTATTTCAATTATGCCTAGATCAAATAAGGATTTTAAATGATGGGAACCAGGCTTATGTACCATAAGACAGATTGAAGGCCTTAATATGAAAAATATTAAAGATCATAACTTTGCTAAATGGCCTGGAAAGAAAATCATTAACTATTAACAGGTACTTAGATGTTATAAAATATGCATATCAAAGTGCAGTGTTACAGTGTGGCTCGTATTTAAAAGAAAAGTAACAAATAACAGCAGATCTATTTCTTAATACAGAAAGTAAGCTTATTTTTAAGGCAGTAACAATAGCAACTTATATAAAATATTATTTCTTTGGTATATAAACCATTATCCCTTGACTGGAAGTTTTTACAAGATCAGGGAACATTTGTTTCTTTTTTTAAAAAGATTCTCATTTGCATATGCTGTGTGAATCTGTTCTCTGAGCAAATTTCAAGTAGGCAAGACAGTATCACTAACTATAGACACCATCCTGTACATTAGATTCTTAGAACTTATTCGTCTTATAACTAAAGACTTGTACTGTTTGACTAACATTTCCCCGTTTCTTTCTCATTTTTGTACCTCTTATAGTACTTTGCATGCACCTGGCAAATAGAAGGCACATTCAATGAATATCATATGAATTAATATTATCCAAAAAACACACAATACTCAGTATTTATAACTACTCAATGTTGCTTCAAACACATGACGTGTATTTTATTATTCTACCTATATATTTTTAGTATTTTATTTTTGCTTATTTTTTACATGTATTAATGACAAGCAGTCTTCTGAATGCGGTCTCTGTCTTCAGGAAGCTTATCACTAAACCACACTAGAGATAATGTAACCAGGCCGGGGCTGCATACTCAGCTCCCTCCCCATTCCAGTGAGATCCTTGGCCTCTCTTACCCCAAAGAATAGGGAAAATGATCCCAGCCAGCGAGAAAATATCATGGACCCAAAGAGTTTTGCAGAGAGCAATTTATTAGGCAGAGAGAAAGAGAGAGGAGGAGAGACAGCTCCCACACTGCCGTGGGGGGGGGGGGGATCCAAAGAAGGAATCCTTGTAGGTAAGAAGCAACTGGATTTTAACCCTTTAGTTATTCCCTCCCCATTCATGTTCTCATCCAATGAGAGGAGTGCTTTCAAACTTCCTCTGGAGTGATTGATCTTTGACTTTGATACTGGATTGGCTAGTTGGTTCACGACAGAGCCCCCTCCTCCCAGAGCATTCCCAGGGCTTTTTGAACAAAGAAGCGCCCCTGGATTTCTCTACTTAGCTGGCTTGGGAAAGTCAGACAAAGAACTTTACATTCTGGATGGGGGCGTGTGTGGACGCCTGGCACTGGGAAACTCCTGCCTTTGAAACCACACCCCTCGTGGACTCAGGAAGAGAAATCTTTTTCCTTAACACGGTCCCTCAGTAACAGAATTCCTGATTTATGTCATTCCCAAAGTCTGATTTTAATTTGACTTGATTTGAGATGGATTTTTTTCCTATCAGCCATCATATAAATTGGTTAAATTTTTCTTTCAAGCTATTTGACTTTACAACCTTGAATTCTTAAAGAGAGAAAAATATTCCTTAGGTATTTCAAATTGCCCCAGATTTAGTAAAAAATATATTCTCTATGTAACACTTGAAAATTTAGAGCCATTCTTCAGGCTACGTAAATCAGCTTTACTGACTTGTATTTTGAAGTGGCTTTTCAAAAGTCACATTTTAATTGTTAGAAAAACATCAAGGACAAAGTGAAGAAAATCTAATTTCTCATTATACTAATAACAATATGGAGGCCTCTCCAGAACTGCTGGTATGATTCCTAATTGTGGTTGACCTCTCACCCTCCTCCGTTGCATGGTCATGCACTGAGCTCAAGTAGGGAATAGGAGTATTCTGTTGTTCAGTAAGTAGTGATAGAATGGTGTTGTAAAGCATTAGGGGATCTCTAGCTGGTTGTAGAGTCTCATGATGATGATAAGTAAATGTGGTTCTTGCAGGGAAATGGTAGGAATGCATGATGCTGAGACAAAGTTGTCCTTTAGGAAGTCACAGACTGGAAGGATGACGTAGCATGGAGTTTTGGTTCCTGTTATTATGTTAATTCCCAGTCAAATTCTATCCACATGCAAATCCATTATTTTTCAGAGGTGAAAAAAATCTGAGAATTGAATGAAAGAGTTGTAAAAATATCCAAGTCAGGTTAAAAGTATTTTATATAAAATATGTGAATATTAAATATTATATGTTTATGTCAAAACATAAAAACATAGTTAAAAAATTTAATTTGCATGGTGCCACTCTTTAATAGTAATCATTTTAAATTATCTAATGTAACATCTTTTAAATTTGTATTAGCCCAGTGCAGAAAAGCTGTTTGTGCTTTATTTCACCATAAAGTCACAATACTGAATGGACACATGTTTATAAAATAAACACAGCCAGCTCTGTTAAAATAAACGCCTGTATGAAGATCTAAGAAGCAGCTTACGGGTTCATGTTACACTTTACTTTTTCAGGGAAAACAGTAGTTCCCTTGAAATTTAAATTAAGTAACAAGAATTCTTGGCAAAATTGCAGGAGCGCTTTAAAAGATTTAGCTGCGTGAGCACAAACCCAAGCAAGACATGTGTGAGCACATTACTGTACTGTAAAGACGGGCAGAGTAGCAGATTATGGCAATCGTACTGCTAGATATAAAACAGCTGATTCACATCAAACTGAATTTCATACTCTCTTATGCTTCTGGAAAGCAACATTCATTTAAAAATTCTCTTGCACTATAGTTTTTTTAAAATTAGTTATCTTACATTTGCTGGATGCATAATCAGTGAGCAGACTAAATAATTTTGTCAACAAATAATTTTGGCAATTCTGTCAACAATAAACATGGCAATATTCCTTACTGAATTTAGCACACATAAGTGCATATACATATATGTAGATATATATACACACATATACATAATATATATATTCTGAATTCATACACACTTCCTTTTCCCATTTTGACATAAATGAATAAAATTATCATTATTTTAAATATTGCAATATAAGTCATTACCCTTGGCAGTAAAAACAATTTGTTTTAAAACTTGATGTAGTTTGTTGTTAAATTTAATATGAGGGAGAAAGAGAAGGGCACTTGAGAGAAAGCAGTAAGAAAAGCTAAAGCAAGCAGAAGAATGTTTAATTGTTCAACTTGTTCATTCACTCATTTACTCAATCAAATCACATTAATAAATGGACCAGATATAGATGTAGGCACTGGGGATTCAAATACAAGAAGGATAAACTAGTTCCCTGTTTTCACAACACCTAGTGAGAGGTTCAGAGTATTAAACAAGATTCCGGTAGAGGGTAACACGCGTTGTACAAGGGAGCACAGGAGAAAAATGCAAACAAACGTCAGGAAAAGCTTCCAAAAGGTACTGTCTGAAAGGAGACTTTAAAGTTAGGTGAAATTTAGCTGTGAAAGTAGGGGCGGGGTGAGGATGGAGGGAAGAAATGAGAGAACTGGGGAGCTTTTGCTCTCTCTAGACAGAACAGTATGTGTGCAGCTGTAGAGATCAAAGAGAGCATGGAGCTTTCTAGTAGCTGGAAGAATGTCAGCATTGCTAGAAACGGCATTAGCAACACCTGGGAACACACCAGAAATGCACATTTTTCAGACCTCATACTAGATCCACGAAATCAGAAACTCTGTGGGTAGGACCCAGCGTTCTGTGTTGACAAGCCTTCTGGTGATTCGGCTGCATGCTCCGGTTAGAGAACCAGTGCCATTCTCAAATAGCGCAAGATCAGCAGTAAGGAATGGTGGGGATGATGATCTTAGTACAAGAAACAATATGTGAGGCTACCGAGGACCATGCGATGCCATCCTTACCTTGCTACCGAAGCTCAGATTTCCTAGGTTTTTATTTTTCTTCCAGCTGTATGTAGTTTTGGAGACAGGCAAGCCAGTCACAGTGAACGCCCCATAACTGACTTCCCTGAAACCATTGCTAACAATCTAATTACTTCCTCTCCTTCATTTCACCCACACTAAAAATAAAACTTTCCAGATATCTTCTTTCAGTTACACTCCTATAGCTCTCATAACTTCCAAATTCCCTAAAGACTATTTTAGCCTTAAAAATTCACCACTGAAGGTACTAGAACCTTGGGAATTATCAATTTAAATTCTAATACATGCTAGCTCTCTGCCAGCATGTAAGCCTGCATATGTCTCCCTGACAGTTCATCTTTAGTCTATAGACTTTCTCAAGACAGTAAGTTATGACCTGCTCACCAGAACCTTCTGAGAAAACTGGAGCTAAGACATCCCAAGTCAAACCTTCAAAGTAAATGTAGACGGTAACTTATCTTGGAAACAGTGAATCTAGATAGCATAGGGATAATGGTGCTATGTTAGCAAAGCAAAGTTAGACACCAAAACTAATATGTCATGCAAAGGTGCTTGTCTCAGCCTCCGTTACATAGTTGTACATTCTAATTGGTGAAAGCAAAAATGCTACATTCAGTTAGCATCATAGGACTTGGTTTCTTGGCTTATGAGGGTTCTCCTCTTCAGGCTCGTAAGTGAAATAAAGCAAGCATGCTATATTATCTTCCTTTGCTCTAAAAATGAGAAACTCTCCAGGTATTAGGACCTAAGGAAGGCAATGTAGTTAATTTATGCTTTGGTTTCCTCATGGAAAAACTGGAAATGTATTCATTTGTATGTAGAGTGATTCATTCAAAAATATTTGTGAGAACCCACTCCATACATTCTCAGGCTATAGTATAAATAGACAAAAATCCTTGCTGTCCTGTGAAAAAGACAATAAATAAACAATAAGCAAAATATTTTATATGCAGAGGTGTGGCGTGTTGCCTAGATTTCCCCGTCAGGACCCAAATGCTGGGAGTTCTGCCTGCTGAAAGCTCATAGTTGAAGGCTCATAGCTGGAGACATTGCCCCTGGCCAACAGAAGCTGCATGCCACAGGGTCATGCCCTCTTCCTGGGGATAGTCAGAATCCAAGACTCCTCAATGTGATGCACAAAGACCCATCCCCACTATGTCGATTCAAGACAACGCAGGAGAAGACAATCCCAGCTCCAGCACTCCTTGGGGTCTGCTGAGGTCTTTTCAGCTACCATGTGTCAATCAACAGTTGCATCTTTCCACAGGCTTCCAGCATTCCCACATGTTCATGCTGAGGTCACCCCCCAGTAAACATGCTGCAAACAAAGCTCCGTTGCAGAATCTGTGTCCCAGCAAACCCCATCTAAGAAAGATAGTAAGAGATATTCTGGTGAAGAGTAAAGCAGAGAAGGAGGATAGGGAGTATCCGCCTCCTAATGAAAGAAAAGTACTCAGTGCAGTATCTGACACATGTAACACATGATCATTCAAAGTTAACTGTCGCCGTAATCCTAATTGTTACTGCAAACTAGGCAGCTGGCAAAAACTTCAGGGAGGAGGGCCTTACTTTGGCCTTGAAGAAAAGGAAGAACTTACACAAGCAGAAAGAAGAAAGAAAACGTGTATGTTAGCAACGGATTCATGCAATTCAGTTTGGCAAGTATTTCACAGGTAAATAGAGAGCAAAAGAGAACTAGCAAACAGGAATTTCGTGTAAAAGTTCAAGCTTTGTATTTACTTAAACTTAGATTGAAACTTTGACTTGATCACATCCCAAATATCAGACTTTGAATAAATTAGTTAACCACTCTGTGCCTCAGTTTTCACATCTGGAAAATGGATTATCAGGATACTACCTACTTTTTAATGTTCTTGTGAGTATACAATGATTTAATGCATGTAAAGTACTTAACAGAGTATCCAGCTATCATGTGGTTAGAGCTCAATAAAATGATTATTAATATTTATATTATTGTTACTAATTTTCAGTCTTAAATTCCATTCTAACAGCTTAAAAATAGTATTAAAAACAATATTCTTTACCTTCTTGTATATAAACACCCTATAATAGCAATCAAATCATTTTCTTATTCTTCTCCTGATATTTTATTTTTTTGGCTAGTTTTGGTGTTAGTTTTTGTTTAATTTCTATAGGTGACATAAAAGGAGGAGTGGAATTCCCCAGGGTATCTTGACCTCCGTGGGCTTTAAGCATTGGACAATTTGACTTGGCCAGAGAAACTCTACATTTGACTTCCGAGGTACCAAAGCTTAGTGAGCACAGTAAGCAAGTCACGGGGCCTCCATCAGGCCCATTCCAGCAACGTCACCTTGCAGACCCAAAACCACTGTCTCTACTGTTTCTATAGTGATCGAATCATGTAGAAGTTGGCCTACTTTTTTTTAAAATGCTGAAAACATCTAATGTCTCCGTGCAACCAGACAACAGAGGACAGTGGTTAGAACTTGAACTCTGGGACTAGACTATCTGTAAGTAAATTCCAGTTCTGTCCTTTCTAACTCCGTGACCATGGGCAAGTTTATTAGCCTCTTTGTGCCTCAGTTTCTCCATCTATAAAATGGAGGTAATGATACTGCCATTTCGTATGATTATTTTGAAGACGAAATAAGTGAACATATGGTTTAGAACTATGGAGAACACATAAAAGCTCTCAAAAGCATTTTTTAAATGGTAATTACTACCCTTCTTCTGAGGGAAATTCTACCGAGTTCAGTATGATTTTTTGCACCACCCTGTGCTGTGAATCAACTGCTACTCATCTACATAAAGAAAAAAGGAAATAATAAAAAAGAAGAATGTAATTCTGACAAAAGACCTAACGAAGGGCAGCCTCTGTGAAATCCTCCTCAGTTTTCAAGTGAAAATGAGAAGACTTATGTACCAAAGCCACCTACTCTACTATAAATTTTTAAAAATTAAATTAATAGCCATCTCATGAATTTCCTTGCACAGAAGTAAGCAACTTACTGGAAAGCAAGCTTAGTTATATATTGAAAATGATATTTTGGGCTCAGAATAGGTTTTAGGTACATTACTACTTCTTGAATATAAACAGAATATCTTGCTTGAGGAAGGATTTTACTTTTCAAATTATTGAATTGACACAGTTTTGAGAATATTCGAACTTGAATAAAATCACATTTTTTACTGAGCATAATGACTGAAAAGAAGGCTACTCCATCCTTTCTAAGTTATTCCAAGTTACCTGACAGGCAAACAGAGCACCAAGTAGGAACACACCGAAAAGACTTGGGCTTTCTGGTTACCTTTGGCACAGGCACCGTTTTTTCTGTCTTGTTTTGTGCTGCAACTCAGAATGCCTTTGAATTCTTGTAAATCTTTGACAACTACTTATTGTTTAACAGAATAGTCCCAAACATATATATAACCAATATAAATCATTAATATCCATCGATAGAGATGACAGAAATACAAGAATAGTCCAAATGTCATGTTTTAGACCAAAAAAAGGCTGAATGTTTTCAGCAGTAAGTAGCATGACTTTCCCCATATATATAATTACATATCTAAATTGCTCTTAATTTTTATAAGGATGCTTTTTTTGAGGATGCATTTTTTAAATAAATTTTTGTCTAATTTCTGTAGGTGAAATAAAAAGAGGAGTGGAGTTCCCCAAGATATCTTGACTTCCCAAGGCTAAGCAGAGGAATACTGCTTTTTATCTGCATTTCTCTTCTTCCTAGGAACATCTGAGGCAGTTTAAAATGTATACACAAAATGTTTAGTGGATTAGAACTAAAATAGGAAATTAGATCCATATGCACAAGAGGGAACAAAGTCTCATTCTGATCATTACTAGAGATGCACATGTATATGCCAGTTCTGCCTCTGAAATTTCTAGTAGCAGCCAGAGAATAGAAAAGTTATCATATACTCATGAAGCACAAACGCTCTGAGAAAGATTTATAAGGGGCATTGAGGATAATGACCTCAAGCAGCTTTTTCAACAAATACAAAAGTTTTTTGTTTGCTTTTATATGACATTTTCTGACTACAACCTTTGATAGAGCCAAGGTAAAGTTTAACTGATTGAAGATGATTGTTCCGTGGTGGGAGAAAGGAAGATTATTTAATTCAGTCCATGCACACAGACTTCAAAAGAAAAACGATATGTAGGAAGTAAATGAATGGAATTGTGTTTTAAATTTATTTTCTAAAAATTTTGTCTGTTAGGAGCTTAAAATTAGAATACGCTAATAGGACCCTTCGATTGCAAACATCACGTAAACCAGGAGCTGGGTTAAGCAAAGAGGAATGAAGAAATGTCCCAGACGAGGCTTCAAAAAAGACTGAAACAAGAATCTGGAAAATTCTCAAAAAGAAAGACAGCTTTTATTCCTGATCCACACAGCCACTCATCTCTGTTTCGTGCTCTAAAGACTAGTTTTACCTGTGTCTATGTTCATTTAGGAAAATATGTCTACTGTCAGCCATGCATGAAAACTGCCAAACTGATGGATTGTGAATCATAATCCCAAATTCCTGAACGAGGGAATATGGTTGGTCCAGTTTGAGTCAGTAATTCGATGCATATGACTGGGTGCCAGAGACAGACAGAACAATCTTCCAAACCCCTGCCTGTGGGTGGAGGGAGTTTTTTTTTTTTTTTTTTTTAATATAAAGATGGGGTTTCACCTTGATGGCCAGGCTGGTCATGAACTCCTGACCTCAGGTGATCCACCCACCTTGGCCTTCCAAAGTGCTAGGATTACAGGCGTGAGCCACCGTGCCCGGCCGGGAGTTTTTAGACACAGGGCTGAACAGATACCTCAGAGAATTTTTTACTAAGAATTTCGAGGTCAGCTTTTAATGAGCACTTAGAATGTGAATTTTCTGCTTTCATATCAATAGATGATAGAAATGGTACAAAAATACAGCGAAGTAATAGAGAAATCTTTCCACTATAAATGTGGAGAAGTCCAAGCAGTGTTTTTGCCAAGGTAAGAATAAAACCTCTCCAAGTTTACACTACAATGGGCTGCAGGCAAAGCACGGATTGTCTTTAGGAAGCAGATTTGAATCTGCCCCCACCATAGAAAACTCTAGATCGAGAGTCCAGAGTCCCACACCACAGGATACTGTGAAAAAAGATTATTGTAACCTGGAAATTTTTCAAAGCAGGTGTTGTTCCCAGCCATCAAAAAGAAAGCCGAGGAGTAATGGTCCCATAGAAGAAGTTATATTGAACTGCATAACTCTGCACCATGCTTTCCAGGATAAGCTATAGAAAAATATTCTTGTACAAAATGGAAATGTCTTGTCTCGCTGTGTGGAGTTTTGATCAACTGCCTTTTGTCTGCCAGACAAAATGATTTTCATTTTGATAAAGTTGGTGATGCTCAATTCTTCCTGGCTGCAGTAGGATAGCAGAATTATTGGTATCCTGAAATCAATTCTGGTTGTTGAAAATGACACCCATATCATCAGCATGTAGGAAGACGCTTATCTTTCTATCTGCTGTGATGGCAAATACTCTGTTTGTCTAAAATCAGTGCCATATTATGAAGACATTAGTTAAAAATTAATACGTAAAACACAATACTGTTTTTAGGTTACATGACAAAGTGAATGGGTACGCTAGGAAATGTTCCCTTTCACTTCTGTTTTAGAAAGATATTTATTCCCACGTTTGGAGATCCTAACATTAAGCCTCGTTTTTTAATTAAAAATTTTTGAAAATTTTATGTCAAAATTGTGTGTAAAAAATCAATTATGTATAAGTAAACAATCTTATGTTCTTCAAAATAATGGTAGTAAATAGTAAATCAATACTGTGCAGAAAACCCTTTTGCTGCTAATATAAATTACGTAACTCGGAGACCTCACACACATGGCTTAAGGAGAAGCAGGACATACATAATTGAAGGGACTCTAAGAAAACTGATGGAGCTATAGTTTTGTGCTACTATGGGGTTGGCCTTTTTAAAATAGAGTAGTCTCCCATTGAATTTCTCAAGAATTAATCCTAGTGATTGGTTAGAGGTTGTTTTGAGGTAAATAGTTGAGTGTTCTTCAGAACAGACCTCAAACAATGATCCAAAACCTTTCCTTAGAACGTATTCACTTTCAGGAGATGGTCAAATGAGTTTTAGTATAAAGCAATAGCAGGTCCTTAAGGAAATACACTTGGGTCCAAAAAGCAGAGAAAAATTGGCACCTGGCATTGATGGTTATCCATGCTTCCATAAATAGTTCTATTAAAGCCAAATAAAAGACAACTGTAGCCTCCAGTTTATGTTACCATAAACTGTGAAAATTGACTAAAAGCCTTCCACAGCAATTTAGCTCCAGTATTTTGGTGATAATTAGTTTATAATTAGCTAGGTTTCAATTAAGCAAATTATCTCACATTCTAACATGCTGTCTTGCTAAACTTGCCAGAAATACTGTCTGCCCATTTTCTTCTTGTTGTTGTTTTTGCATCCATGCAAGTTTTATTAAAATGATACATGCAACTCATTAGATTTAGGGCAGGCAGGACTGATCCCCAAAAAACTATCAGTCTATTAAAGAAAAATAAATTGGAATATCTCCTGGCACATTTGTTGGTCATTCTATAAAAAAAGGTCGTTTTAGAAAGGTAGGCACATTTCCACTCCATTTCACCTTACGCTTCCAATCCTGTCCATCCGGTTACCAGGCAAACAGACTGGGGAGGCTGGGTTTATCATCAAAATAAAAAGACAATAGTGAAGTTAGATAGAAAACATTCAGCTCAAGCAACATAATAAACAATGAGAAGTAACTAAACCTAGTTTTGATGTATAAAGTCCTGTATTGCCCAGGCCCCATATTAACATTTACATCCAGTCAAATTATTTCCTCTTGGTTCATATTATGAAATAGGACTCTCCATTTCAAGTGACAGATTGTGCTGGCTTAATGAAAAGTGGGACTTTATTGCCTCAGGTAACTGAAAAGGGATAGTGTGAGGGTCAGGCCAAATCCAGACTCTCCAATGATGTCTTCAGTAATGTCTCAATCTCAGTTTTGTTTTCTTCTCTGTTGGGTTTGTCTTCAGTATTCTCATATTCTGCTAGAGTTTATGTCACTGGTCAAAATGGCAATATTGAGTAAACTAACATCTGTACATACCCTATTCTGGAGTCTGAATTTTTTTTTAATTGTTCCTTAGATTCTGGGGTACATGTACAGATCATGCATGATTGTTGCATGGGTGCATTCACGGCAAGGTGGTTTGCTGCCTCCATCCCCCCATCACCTATACCTGACATTTCTCCCCACGTTATCCCTCCCTCTCCCTCCTTCCCACTATCCCTCCTGTAGCACCCCCAACAGACCCCAGTGTGTGATGCTCCCCTCTTTGTGTCCAAGTATTCTCATTGTTCAACACCCACCTATGAGTGAGAACATGCAGTGTTTGATTTTCTGTTCTTGTGTCAGTTTGCTGAGAATGATGGTTTCCAGGTAGTAACTTGAGAAAAATTCAGGCATACTGACTGGACTCAGTTTAAATTATTTTGATCTATTTCTTGTCTATCTATCTCCAACTTTCTCTTCTGCATTTTGGTATGTGTCCCAGGGCACCTCAAAGTATATATAAACTCCTGAAGATGTTGTGCTATTTGTATCTTTGTACTGTTTGTGATATTTCTTCTAGCTAGTGTCAGAATATCTACTCATTATGTTGGTGACTTGCAGATTTCTTCTAGTCATTCCAGATTTAGTTTAAGAATCCCCTCCTTTGTAACCTTCCTTTGATTTTTCCTGTGGAGGTTACCACATTCCCCCTCTTGTCCTGTGACCTTCACACATACCTCCATTCTAGCACCAATGTTTCTGTATTACAACTAAGGTGTGTATCTCTGTCTCACTAAAGAGAAACTCTATGAGGAAATCACACTTTAGTTTTCTTCATCTCGCCAAGCTGTATATCACAGTGCTTAGCAAATGATATTTTTGTTTTTATTGAATGAATAATGAGCTGGTAAATGAGAATTTACTTAAGAAATTATTTAGAATTTTTTCTAAATAATTCTGTGTTTTACAGCTCAAGATTATTTTCTTTAAATATTTTCTATGAAAAATAGACTTTAAATAAATCTAATTTATACAGTTTATACAGCTTATGAAATTTGTGATCTCTAATGGTTATCCATTTCATTACAAAGCTCTTTATCTCAAACCACAGTAACTGTTACATTAAGAAGCTATAATCTCAAGTTATATGTTATGCTCACCAATGTGCAAATACCCCCTATTAATATTATGGCACATGGGGAATAGTATTTAAAATCAAACATTATTGGTTCCAGGTCAGTGATCAAAGGAAGTTGTGAAATTTGTAAGGAAATCCTTTTCTACAGTGGATGTTAAAAAATTTTTAAAGGATGAAAGATGTATGCATGAAGATATAAATATTCTTTGAGTAAAATGTTCTCAAAAACCTATTTCAGCTGCCAGTAACAATATGAAATATAGGCAATTACAAATTAAATCTTTGACATTTAGAATGTTGACAGTCATTTTCTTTGTTCTTTGAAATTTGTCACATGAAACCTACGTGTGGTAAGGCATCTTGACCATTCATTAATGAACGCAAGAATCTCTTTTTAAAAAAAGGATAGAAAATGTTTCATTACGCTGCACTATTTGCTCTGATTCTGCCTCTCCATCAAATTGTACCCAACTCACATTTTCCGATTATCCCTATGTCATTTGGCATTTTTATCTGACAAGTAAATTGAGGTGATCAGGAAGAATCAATCTCGAAATCTTCGTTGTTTCAATGTAACCACAGTTTGATGTACTGAATTGTATTGCTGTGAAGAAGTAGCAGAGGAGTAAAAGGCACTACTGTGAAATCACTTTCTGGGGAAAAAAAAAAAAAAAAAAAAAAAAAAAGCATGATCCCTGCTAAGGGTATCTGTTTCAACAGAAATCATCCATGAGGTTTGTTTCCGTCCTGCTGAGAAATCAATAATCAGCTTACTTGAATGGAAAAGAGAATCTCTTGCTATTCTCTTTTATTTCTAATCTTAGAGATACTTTTCCTTTGGGTAGATAGCATTAAATATGGAATGAATGTAAAAGAAAGATGTCATTATAATTCTCTGTTGACTGTATTTACTTTTTTTCAAAGCCTAGGCAGGGATATGTAGGGGGAAAAAAGACCCGCATTATTTTCTATTAATTTATCTCTGGATAAATTATTATTTCTTATAGATACTTTTCATTTGGGTAGATAGCATCAAATATTGAATTATTTAAAAGAAAGATATCAGTATAATACTATGTTGACTGTATTTACTTTTTTTCAAAGTCTAAGCAGGGATATTTAGGAAAAAGAAATTCACTCACATTATTTTCTATTAATTTACCTCTGAACATAGCAATTTCCAAAATACCAATATGTAAGAGAATGTAATGTAAAACTACAACATGTTTAAGCATTAATATTAACATACAAATCAAGTAAGAAAACTGTTCTTTAGCAAAGGGCATCTTATCCCTATATTTAGAATGTGTATTTTATTTCTTCTTCATGAGCAATACACATTTATTAATACCTTTACTGTGTATGGCTTGTGCTAATCCCTTGTTATATAGAAAGTTGAAACATCTCATTCTGCCCTCAAGAGGCTTGTAGTAGTGATGAGTCAAAAAACTCAAACTCTCAGGAAATGAATCATTTTGGTAATTTAAGTTTTTGGCCAGGGTTTAATCTTGAAAGTATTATTTTTATAACTTTTAAAATAGTTTGGAGGCAAATATTTTTTAATCATACATCCCCAAACTCTTGTTCTAAAATATATTGGACTTACCTCAGCGTTTTCTAATTAATATCAAATGGTCATATGAATGCATTAAGTTATAAAACGTACTGAGTCCTTTGACGCTTCTTGCATTTTGTATGGCTATTTGATCCTAAACTCCTGGTTCCCGACTGGTGCACACTTTGGAATCTTGTTTCAGAGTTTCAGTTTTTCTACCTCTTCCATCAGTCTGATTGGCATTGTGCAATTCTATTCAACTCTCTCTCTGTAGATGCCCCTGCACACACATAACTTGTAATCTGTGGCCTACTGCCCTGTTCTATGAACTTGGAAATCAACAAATATGTATGAATTAAAAGTGTGAGGTAACAAAGCTGTTTTATAGTATGTGGACATCGTTAGATGTCTTTCCAAAGGATCTTTTGTTTGTTTGCTTTTGTCTTGCTTTCTATTGTTCAACCGCATCACATAATTAAGCCACAGTCCAGCTGATTTCAACTACATGTGATTATGTGGGTACCTGAACTAAGAAAATACAGTGGGAGTCGGAGAGAGTGAGAAAGAATCTAAGAAATGCTTTAAAAGTATAAGGGACAGGACTGATCAACTTGGAAGGTGAAGGAGAAAATTGGATGAGGGGTGAGTCTAAGGTTTCTTGCCTGAACACCTCTGAGAACTGGGGTACATGAGAAAGGGATGATTTTACCCTCTAGGCAATGGGAAAAGTTCTTCAGACTTTAAAATGTTATTGTGAAGAAGAATTATGTGTCTGTATAATGTGGATGGATTGTGAAGAGATGCAATGAAAAAGGCAACCTAATAGCAAACGATGAAACGAGTCTCCTGCTGTGGGACAGAACGCTAACAGTAGGCTGTGTCACTGATAATAAAGGCAAGATGAAAATCTTGACTCTGGACTTATAGTTGTAGGAAAATACAAAATCAAGGATAACCCTAGGCTTTCAAGTCCACGTGGCCAAAATGATAACAGTATCATCTACAAAGTCACCAGTTTATGTTGGTCTAGGAGAAATGTTTCCTCAGCTTTCATCTGTATCTCATACTCTGACCTCTCCATGAGAATGTGGGGTTGAAAATGTGCAGATTAATTCATCTCTATTATGTGTTGCTAAACTGTCATAAGGTTAAGCCAATTCTGATTTCTATACATGACCTGAGAGGAGAATTTTCCTATATTGGTTGTCCATAAACTTTACCATGAATTTACTAGGCATCATCAATCCATGGCTTTGTTGAGATTTATGCTATGCTAAAAAATCATTTTGGTGAAATGATGAAGACAATTTATTTCACGGAGCAGCATTTTCGTGAGATGCTTTATTTAAAAATCATGTTAATTACTGTCTTCAATAACTTTAAAAAGATGTTCAGAATGGAAAATAGTTAACTTTAAGAATCTATTCCACAGAAAATGACACAGAATACAAATAACAGATTTTACTTTGAAATGTAAATATAAACTAGAATAATCTTGATTACAGGGAGACAAAATCATATGCCTCCATAGAAGAAAATTCTTTGGTTAAAAATAGCCAAATTGCCTTTCCCTCACACTTTCCTAAAGATACGAAATATCTTTTTTGAGTATTTAGATTCCAAGTAAAGCATTTCACTTTTTTTTCTTTAGATGGAAACAAACCACACTTAATAATGTCATCACAACTTATGCCAAGCACTGTTGCTCAGTTACAATTTTGCAATTCTTTTTGGATAATTGCTTCCTCTTAAGGAAGTGTACTTCTTTCCAAACCATAGAATGAAATGTATCATTTTAATATATTTATCTTGGTCCAAGAATACAACCTCGACATTAAAGAAAGGATCATTTCCTATCAGCCAGCCACAAATAAATTTTATTTTACACAATGGATTTCAATGTGGTTGTTTTTAGGGAGAAGTTTGCGTTCAATAGTTGCTACTTATGTGAGTAAGTTATACATTTTTCTCCTACAAAACTAATGAGAAATAAGTTTGTCCTCAGGATTGAAAAAAAATGAATGGATAATGCTATAGACAAGTTTTCATAACACAGAAATTTATAGCCATACTGTATTTTTGTAGAATCCATTTGGTAGATAATTTTATGGTTTGCTTATTTGTTTCTTTATCTAAGTGTCTATTTAAATAAATAAAGTTAATGAGACCTCTAGCCAAGGAGATCATCCAGTTCCTCCTGTTACTTCTGCCAACACATTGTATTTTCCAAAATTCCCTGTCATCTGACTCACTGCTAGAGAAACTTATTCTTTTCCAACACCTTACAGTTTCCCTTTTGTAACAATAATTACTTTTGTAATTTCTTGCTCAGTGTCTGTCTTCTCCACTGAACTGAAAATCCATGAGCACACTAACTGTGTCTGTTTTGTTCATCATTGTGTAGCCTGTATCTATGTTAGTGCCTAGCATATAATAGTTGCTCAATAAATATTAATTGAATGAACTAATAGATTCTTAACCTTAGACTCATATTTCTGAGCTTTAATCCACTCAACTTGGTAAAATATAGCAGTCTGAATTCGCAGTAGCTTCTACCCTCCAGCAAACATTGTCTCCAAGCACACAGAATAATTGAATTTTTCTGATTGGTGTTGGGTAAACTCTCTTTGCATACGTTATAGCTACACTGATGGTAAATCTCCCTCACATATCAAGGGGAGGGTGGGAATGTGGATTACTCCTGAACTTTTCTTACCAGAACCATCCAGTGCAAATAATTATTCAACCCATTCTCTCAAAGGAATATTTACTACCATGCAGGTTGGATGCTGTATTGGTTTCCTAGGACTGTTACAACAAATTATCACAAAGTTGATGGCATAAAACAATAGATCACAGCTCTGGAGACCAAAAGCATGCTCCATCCAAAGGCTCTAAGAGAGGCTCCTTCCTTTCTCTTCTTGCTTCTGGTGTGTTCATTCTTTGGCTTACGGGTTGCACAACTCCAGTCTCTGCCTTTGTCTTTATGTCTGTCTTTACTTGGCCTTCTCCTCTTTGTCTTTTCACTTCTGTTTCTTTTAAGGACACCTGTCATTGGATTTGGGACCACCCGTTAATCCAGGATAATCAAGGTTCTTAATTACACCTGCAAATTCCTTTTTTGAGGGGAAGGGGAAAAGCTGTCACCATTCACCCCACTGTAGATATACTAGTGAATATAGTTCCTTCCCTCAGGAAATTTGAAATCAAATGGGAAAGACATATTATAAAAAGTAATTTCAACAAATTGTGATAGTTTTGTTGGTGGAAATCGTTTAAGAGTCTTGGGGAACATCTGTCTGGAGACTTATCCAAATCTAAACAACCAGAAAAAACAAACAAACAAAACAAAAGCTTTCCAAATGATGAGATATTCATGGAGGAGTGATTAGGAATTGACCAGATATTAAGAGTCTGGCTCATTCAGGGAACTGGAAGAAATTCAATATGCTTAGAGAATGTTAAGATGTGTCTGAAGACATATGCTAGGGCCATTTTTACATATCCTTCATAACAAAGTTAAGGGCCGTGTAGATTATCCTGAAAGGAAGTCAGAGCTCTGTGATAGACCAACACTGTTATGGTAAAAAGCAAAAATTATCCCAGGGTCCTGAGTGTTTTATTTCATATGGCAAATCTTGTTCTTTCCACTATTTGATTGCGGTCTGCATGGATAACACAATATCATAGTAAAATTGCTCTGAAAGATTGTGACAAGAATATTTAATTCAACATTCTTATTTTATAGACGTGAAGCCAAGTTCAAGCACGGCTATGATTGTTCTAGGGTAACAAACGCAGCTAGATCTAGTTAGTGCTTCTGTTAGTAAAAATGGTGGTTTAAAGTACTGGCAATAGCATGGACTTGGAGATCCGCAAATTGAAGTTGGATTGCCAGCTTTCCCTTATACAAGATAAGTAACCTTGAGAAAGTAATATAACTGCTCAAACTAGGAATGATAATAGTACTTACCTAACAAGACCATGGCGAAGATAAATTTGATAATGAATTGAAACTCTAAGCATAGTTTCCTGTTAAATAATGACTGTTATTCTTGGTGAAGATCATAATGTTGATGAGGTTTTTATAATCATCCCAGCCTCACAACCTATAGCATTTTACTCCCAGTATAATAGTGTTTTAAATAAATACTCTTATTTTCCAATAAGAGTATTTAACATATTTTATTCTCCACACAGGAGTGTTTAGGGGTCCTAAGTTTAAGAAACAATTATGCGTTTTTCAAAGTGTCATAACTTAAGATTGTTATCCAATTAAAATTGTAATTAAAACGAAGTTTATAAATGTAATAACACTGTGCAAAAGGAGACATATTCGTAGAATTAGCAGTTTAATCAGTAATTATGTATGTCAAACAACACCTTGTTTTATAACAAAGTAATCTGATTTTCAAAAGGCACCCAATGACAAAATCTTCCTCTGAATTTTGGACTCAACAAGTGAGAGCTACCTAAGTGCTATGAAATGATATGCTCCCGATTCAAAATTCTTGAACTAGTCTATATATTTTACAGATACAACAGTTTTTAAGTAAATAATTTTTTTTTTTTTTTTAGGTAAATGCCACCTGCTTTATCTTCAAAAAGATAATGTTTTCTAGAACATCTATTTGTTACATTTTTGTTATTCAATAACTTTCAGTGAGAAAATGTGACATTTTAGAGCATGACATTCATTCCCATGATATCAGTGCTGTTTTGAAGATTAGAAAATTCAGTGAAGAACTAATAAAAGACCTTCAGTACATTATTTATTGGATAAGATGCAGCTATTTAACTTGTCTCTGCACAGGGTGTGAGCAAAAACTTAACATTGTAGTAGATTGCTTGAAAATGTCTTGATTAAATCATAGTGACTAAAATCTAAGATTTAATAAATTTATCTTACTAAAACTGAATATAAATGACTTCTGTTTTTATTTATATTTCGATTTCTTAAAAAGTCTCTAAAATGCTCTAAGTGGTTTCTTACTGACTTGACAATAGTGTTTAAGGCTTAGACATTCTGTAGTAGATATGTCATTTTTATGAGAATGTTATTACTTCAGGTATGAATTTGCACATAGTATGCTGCATGCTTGATTCCCAGAAAAAGATCTACTTCTGTGGAAGCTGTAAAGTACTCAAGTTTAATAAATTGTTATGGGAGAGACTTCTGCAGTTTGCGTCTCAGTTATATACTTTATTTGATTCAATTTTCTCCAATAATTGATGAGATTAATAGATATTATTTATTTTCAGTAGTCAAAATAAAAAACAAGTTTAATTTAAGGAATATTAAGAGACTGATTGGTTTTTTAGAATATTGATGATTAACTGAATTATTACTGCAAGTTATAGTAAAAAAAAAAAAAGAAACAAATGAGACAAAAACCTGAAAGACTGAATTTTGGTTATAGTTCTATGTGAGCTTGGGCAATTTCTTCAGTTTTTCTGAGTTTCTGTTTTCTTATTATTAAGCAATTGCCTATTTTACCCATTAAAATTATATTTGATTAAAGCATTATTAATACAAAAATTAGAAGTGCTAATAAATCAATTGAAATATGTTAAAACATTCCTGGAAGATTAGTAATATGTGTAGTTCATATGATTTTAAGAGACAGTTTTATCAATGAAAGAAAAAACATGGTGTTACCATGTGTAATCTGGCCTTTTCTTCAAAAAAGAAAGCTTTTAAATATCATTTTTCTAATTATTGCTAATTAAACATCTAAGCACCCACTATGTATATCCTCGTGCTGTCTACAACTTTAGTGTTTGAATTAACCTCTATGAAGTATAAAGAACATCATTCTTAACAGGAATTATACAGTAGTCTTTCTACTCTGTAAAAACAGATATCAAAACAGTCTATAAAGCCTGGTCTAGTGGCAAAAGTGTTTAGGAGGAAATACAGTGAGCAATTACATAACAGAATTCTTTAGCCTATTTGCTGATTTAGTTTTACAGCACATACTTGATCTTAAATAAGGGATACTAAGAATTTATCTACTTTATTGACCTTTTTTGAAGAAAGAGGAGAGGTTTATGTTGTGGATTATGGCCCCAGCTCTTCAGCCCTTCTGGGTTTGCTTCGTATATGTCAAATACTGAAATAAAGGCCAAATATACTGGGCTTGGCATTTGTTGCTGTATTTTTTAGTATAAACTAAATTGTAAAATGATTCTGATAGTGAAATGTCACCCAGGGAAATTGTAATATTGTGTCTCTGTTTCAGCTTCTGACATGGCAGCAGAACAAGGACAGATTCTCGTGATAGCCACAGCTGCTGTTGGCGGATTCACTCTCCTCGTCATCCTCACTTTATTCTTCTTGATCACTGGGAGGTAACTGAAGCATACCAGATTATTTCCAACATTTGGGAATAACCACTCTTTTTATACACTGCATATTCAAATGCTTTTAGATATAACAAAGCATACCTGCGGTTGAGAGGTATCCTGGAAAACTTCTCTCTGACAGTGAACCATCATTAGTTATGTGTGTCAACAGGTTTCTGAATATGGAAAGATCCAAAGATGATAAAAGGCATTTGAAAGCTGTGAATGATGAATTTATATTCAATAAGTTACTCTGAGATTTTTCTTCACTATAATCAAATTACACCATAAAAATAATTTTCTTGGAAAAACTAATAGAATGCCAGAACAATTTATATAAAAACTCTTTATAAACCTAGTGCTATAGAAATATTGAAATTGTCTATGTTAGAATTGTATTAATTGGTTTTATGAATCTAATATTTCTATACTTCAGAGTAATATGAATAAAAATATAAAGTAACAGTAAATTTAACATAGCAAAAGACCTAAATTTGGATGCTTTTCCCATCGGAAACTTAGCTTTCTATTTTTACTTTGATATAAAACTATATTAAAATCATTTAATGTCTTTAAAATATGTAGTGTGATTACCATAAGCCAGGTGCTAATAATACACAGATATGAACGAAGATGATATGTACTAAATTATATGAAAGAATAAATGTTTTTATTTAACCCATGGAATTTGACCAAGACTTTTGTCAGAAATCACAACATTTTATCCTCAGATCATTCTAACAAGAAGGTAAAATATTCTCTCTAGATATCAATAGGGGCACAAAAGAAACCTCAACAGGTTTTTTTTTTATAATCTGAAATACACATCTACTGCAGCATTCTACTCTCAAGATTTAAAACTGCAAAAAGAATGTCAGCCAAACAATACACACCCTTGTTGACACCAGCTAAAGTACACCAACCCTGCCAGAAAACCTTGGTACCTCAGAAATAGCTGAAAATAATGAATAGCTACCTTCAGTGAACCAGAAACACCATTTGTTTTTAAAACTCTGCTTAGAGACCAATATTTTATTAAAATTTAATCTACTTAAAATTACAGAGAATATGCATATATGAAAAATTGTTTACAATTTTGACAGCACACCAAAAGGTATAGAACTTAACAGTTACTTTGCATGTATCAAGTGTGAGTCCCTGACAAAAATACATCTGCTATTCAATGAGAGTGTATTAGATTTAGTTGTAACAAACTTCCTTTTATAAGTTTACCAAGGAAGAAAGCAACATGAGTATTCTAATGTGGTTGAGTTAAAAACAATGACTTATTTGTGAAATTAAATGGAAAGAAGGTACTTTACAACTATGTTTACTTAAATTTTTTATGTGGATAAACAGATGCAGTAATGGACTTAGAACTAAGAGAGAGTATCTGGGGGGCTCTTGTTTTTGGGGGTGATTAGCTGATAGAATAATTCTAGCTATAGTAACAAGGAAAAAACAGACATGAAAGAATTTAGGAAATAATGATAAATTCATCTTAATAAAAGTACTAATTTGGGTACAACATGTTGCCACCGTCAGCTACTGTTGTCCAGCATTCTCCTAGGACTCTTTTCCTTTATTTTTAGGGCTGACCTCTGACAGCTGTTTGCCATAATCAGAGCTTTGATACAGCTCATCTTTTATAGTGGACAAAAAACAAATTTTGGAGTCTGAAAAGCAATTAACCATTAAGTTGAAGATGAAATATGCAGCACTGCTGCTTGTCAAACATGGCCTACAGAAATCTGAATCGCTAGCAGGAGTCAACTGGTTATAACAAATAAACAAAATCCCTATACATCTTGGTGGAAGTCTAAGTTTTCTGAAAAAGATTAAAATTATTCCCATATTATTAGGACTCTCTTGCAAAGAGAGGAATTAAAAGACAGTATGGTTAGGGAAGGAGAAAGAAAGAAGAAAAAAGGAAGAAAGAGAGAGAGAGATGGAAGGAGGGAAGGAAGGAAGTTTCAGTGAGGGTTAATGGTTCAAGTTTAAAGAAGAAAGGGAAAAAGGAAAATAAAATTATTTTGTTGTATGTAAAGTCACAGTGACAAATTGGTTATGTAAAGAAAATCAAATTGCCAGTACTTTAGCATTGCTACATGTGTAGCAAACTGTTTTAGGAAAACATTAAATAGAAGAATAAACCTTACTGTATATTCTATTCCTTATCCTCTATATCATTAATACTACCCATGCATTTTGAATTGAGGACACTGACATCTTTATAATACTCTAATTATCATGCAGTCGCATACAATTTAAAGTCAATTTGCTTTGGAGCCCAGAAAGTTTTATTTGAGTACAATGTACTTATTTAAGTCCCATTGTACTTTAAGGAGATCTTAATTCCAAAGACACAAATTATATCATGTAACTATACTGTGATAAATTAGGTATGATGGTTGATTGTGATTCTGAAATAATTTTGTTTTCCATTTTGAAAGTTTGTTTGAAGAAGGGAGTAATTTTTTAAATGTGATTTTATTTAACATCAGTATTATCCGCAATAGAAAAAAAATCCTTTGGAAGTTTATTTAAAATAGATTTAATAGTGATTCACTATATTGCAAAATTTGATGCAGTTATATGTATTTGTAGAACGTAAGTTAAGGCCTTGTTTTCTCATAGAGTATTTCAATAAACAATGATTTAAATAGCACATATACATGTGGAAAATCATTACATTAAGACATCAGAGAATATTTCATTAACACATAGATATGACAAACACAAAAGAAAACATTTCTGTCTTTGCAGCCTAAATAAGTATGGCCTAATAAACTTGAGGGATGGCCTCAAATATTATCTTTATTTGGGATTCCTAGAGCAGACCAGAAATACTACTTAAAAGGAAAATTTAACGATGAAGAAAAATGTGTACTAAATTATTTACAGCTTTTAGTTTCTATGTTTGCCAATTTACATGTTATCAGAAATTGCTTTAACATTCCATGCACTGAAGAGAACAATTTCAATTACATAAAATAGAAAAATAATATTTTGAAGTATCACTTAAACACTTTGGTAAAGGAGCATTCATTGGAAAATATTCTATGAAAACCGTAAGATATTTCTGAATAAATACACATTTTGCCATAGAATTTGAGACAAAATTCCCATGGAAAGATTGAATTATGTAACACAGATATACTTTGTTTCGCCATTAGAAATTTGATAAACCATCGAATCATACGGATGCTGAAGAATTTACTCATATTGAAGAACTCATGGGAGCATGGTTATCCAGAGAGAGAATAGAACATGCCTCAAATTCCAAATATTCAAAATTAAAACTGTTGAACCATCCTGCTGTTTAGCAATTAAAATGGAAGACATTTGTATACATTTCTGAAACTCTGATTCAAAACATTTTTTTTATTTTGACTTTATTTATTTATTTATTTGCCAACTCTAGCTATTAGTAGTCATATAAACGATGAGTGGGGGCAGATTATCAAATATTTTCTAAGACTCCTGTCTTTTGAATCCATCTACTTGACAGTACTTTATTCTAGGGCTAATTTCAATGTACACAAGAAACCTTCTGCAAAATATTTTGACATTGTAAAGATATTTTTAAAGTGGTCTTTATGACAAGAACTTTGTTCATAAATTATATGTATTTTAATTGGTTTTGGTGTGTATGCAGCATACTTCCTAAAAGAAGTTTCTTTTTATCTTTTTGAAAGATGTCAATGGTACATAAAAGCCAAGATGAAGTCAGAAGAGAAGAGAAGAAACCACTTACAGAATGGGCATTGTAAGTAGCGCAGTGACTTTCTTCCATTATGTTTACTGTTCCAGCGCTTCAGGAGTTTATTCAAACAGTATCTACTGTGTTGAGAAAAAAAAGAGAAAAAAAACACTTCCAACCTTTCAACATTAACGTTTTCATCTGGTTTCCATGTTTGTTGGTGAAAGTTGCACCTGCTTCTCATTAAATAACATTACCTTGTTCCCCATTCTGCTTGCTGGAAAGCAGACTGAATTTTCTAAAAATAATAGTTGACTGACTTTATCAAGTTACTTGACACTCACAATGGCTTCAGAACATGAGTAGGTTTTAACTAGTGGAGCATTAGACATGGAAATAAATATTAAGGAATCTTTATTCCTTCTTGTACAGACTGTCTTTTAAATATATAACAAATGAATTTACAATTCATTAACACTAAAAAAGAATATCAGCTCTTTAACTCTTAGAATATGTATGAAATCCTTGAGCTGACTACAAGGTTATATTCATTTGAGAGATCTTTTCCCAAGCAACCTGTAATTACCGCTATAGTTGGTTTGATAATTGACAACCTCTCCTCCTCAACACCCACCTCCACCTCCAGTTCCAAATTGCAAACTACTTTATCAAGACAGTTTTTCTATTGTGAGACACTGAATTAACAAGAAAGGGATGTTCTGTAATTAACCACAGTATAGAGATAATGTGCGAGGCAACTTAACTGCTTAAATTTCTCTTTTCTTTCAAATGGAGCAAAAGATAATAAAGGACGTCTCAATCTATACCACCCTCCAGGAGAGGGAAAGGATTTAAGTGAGGAATGTTTATACAGTAAGTCTGAGTCTCAGTGCACTGGCACTGCTGAGAGAACTGATACCTGACGAGGGATAACCTGGAAAGGCTGTAAACAGATTGCAGAAACCTGGATCCAGACACCTGGGCTGATGACTTAACGCTGGGCAACCTTAAGATTCCCTGCAGGACATTTAGTACTGATATGCAGAGGGAAAAGGTGCTCCTGAGGCATTTATTATCTGTTTTCCAAGAAGCAGTTTAGCATAAACCACACCAGATGGGCTCAGCACGAAGCGATGAAAATAACTAAAGCCAGGAGGTAGAAGAAACTTAACAAACTGATGTTTAAGAAGACTGTGATAAGTTAAATTAGTCACCAGATATTCAACATTCAAATTGTTTGTTGTTTTTTTTCCTCTTTATTACACATATCGTGTTTGTAAGGAAAAAAAATGTGATATTTACTGATCTTATTCTTTAGAAATGTGTACCACCTTCAGTAATTGAATAGTTTAATAGTGAAAACCACGTATGAGTTAATAAACGATGCTTGTTATCTGTGGCTAACATAACATTATCAACGTGACCATATCTGATTAGATACCACTAATAATTAGTAGTAGTGGCTACTAGGTTTGAGGTTATAGAACTCAGTCTGAAATCATAAATTCTACTAAGTTATAAAAATATCATATGGAATAGGAAAGAGGTACAGACTGTCTGTTCTCCTTTTCTCCAATGTAAACTTTGAGATGTCGAGAAAAGCATGGCATGTGAAAATTAGTGTCAGGTCTAGGTATACCTGGAAATATGCTTTTCTTGTGCTATTTTGAGAAATACTAATTTTCTCATGGTACATATGCAGCACTAAGAAGACAGAAGACAAAATGTGTAAATAAAGGCAATGAGCATAGAAGGACTAATAGGAATTGCTGCTAATACTGGGCATTTCACACCTCCTCTAAACTTTATTACCTTTTGTTTGTTTTCTTTTGATTTTTTTTGTTTGTTTGTTTTAAAAGGGCATGTTTCTAAGGAGATTCAAACAACAGTCAACGCTGGGTATTATATGACTTTCAAAATCTAAGAAGCAACAAAACCAAATACCATCCACTCTGCCACAAATTTCACATTGGTCTTTCAATCCCTACTAGTTTGTATTCAGTAAAGGCTCGTTGTGTGATTATTGCCGTAAAACCATACCTAAGATATTGGAAAGATAGATATGTAAGAAATGACCCCTGTCTAGTGATCTAAAATGGAAAATAGAAATTAATGGGCCAGCTTGGTGGCTTGTGCCTATAGTCCCAGCTACTCAGGAGTCTGGGGCAGGAGGATCACTTGAGCTCAGGAATTCAAGGCCAGCCTGGATGTCATAGCAAGATACCATTTCTCTGACAAAAAGAAGATAAATAAATGAGCCAAATTCAGGGATATTCATAGAGGTAGTCTATGACTTCCTCAGATACTCACAGGTGAACCTGCAGCTACACATTCGTGTTTTCCAGCCATGCTTTGTCATCATCCTACCTGCCTGTAGGCTGTGAGCACACCATTCCCACCAATAAAGCTGAGCAGATATACAACCAATAACCAGATTTTCGCCTTTGATTCCCATTTTCCCACCAGGACAGACAAGCTGATCCTTTCCAAGACTATTGCAGTCAGGCCATGGAAGCCACTACAAGAATAAAGAGAATGTTCATTATCCCTACTGGCCTTTCTTGTTTCTATGCCACAGAGTCAGTTCTTTACTGCTTGAGAGTTTCTGAAAAAGGGGAGACGACAGGAATAGGGTCTGAGTTCATAGAACAGTGCCATGGAGTACAAAGAGTTCAGGAGGGACCCTAATGGGCTTCCTTGCTTTGGAGGGAGGCTTATCCCTCATTTTTCTCACTCCCTGAGCTAGAGCAGATGTGGAATGTATCGGAAGTTTAGTGAATAAGTCAGCTGATTAAACACTTCACAGAAATAGGTGACATGTGTTTTTTGGAACTTGTCAGCTCACTTTCTGGGAATCCACCAGGTCACTCTACATTAACAGCGAGGTAAATAAATTTTTGACCCTTGTAGTCAAAGCTTTAACGTGGGCAGAGGGTGGGGCAGGAAGAAAAGAGAGAATTTAAGCTATTCCTAAGACTGACTACTTCAGTATGTCATTCCCCATTTTTTTTTTTTTTGAGACA
>PVKV010006518.1:94255-104511 GCA_004027835.1 Alouatta palliata
GGAGTGCAATGGCGCGATCTCGGCTCACCGCAACCTTCGCCTCCTGGGTTCAAGCAATTCTCCTGCCTCAGCCTCCCGAGTAGCTGGGACTACAGGCACGTGCCACCATGCCCAGCTAATTTTTGTATTTTTAGTAGAGACGGGGTTTCACCATGTTGACCAGGATGGTCTCGATCTCTTGACCTCGTGATCCACCTGCTTCGGCCTCCCAAAGTACTGGGATTACAGGCGTGAGCCACTGCGCCCGGCCCCATTCCCCATTTTAAATGTTTACGAGACATAGACTACTGAGGTGCTCAAACTAAATCCATCTTTTTGTTGTTGTTGCAGTGCGCTTCCCGGGAATTAAAACTTACATTGATCCAGATACATATGAAGACCCATCCCTAGCAGTCCATGAATTTGCAAAGGAGATTGATCCTTCAAGAATTCGCATTGAGAGAGTCATTGGGGCAGGTAATGTCAAATCTACGCTTTTCAACAAAAGATGCCTTAATTGTTTTGTCACTGATTTATCAACACATTATCTTAAATCATAGGTTTTAGTCATTGAAAAGTTTTAACAAGAGAGAAGTAAAGTTATCTTGTATTTTTTTGTTGTTGTTTTGTTTTAAGTATACTAAGTGTTCATCTTGTTTCCAAACAATGAGAAAATTCACAAAAGTTACTTTTAAGATTCTATAGTCTTTTTTATAGTGAAGATAAATTACAGTGAAACTAGAGTCTTCAGGAGTTTGTCATAAGGTTATAGATTTACTCAAGCCCCGACATCTGTAGACATATACTATAATCAAAATAGTGTTTATAATGATGACCATGAGCCTCTGCAACACACAGAAATGTCCTGAGAATCACCACAGATAAAATTTGGTTCAATGCAGTTTTATGTCATTTTAATGCAAATTAGTAATTCTCCCTATGTAGAATTTTCTGATACTTAGGATACTTTATTATTCAACTATTCTGAATAAATACAAATTTCTTGCAAATCACCCCGCAGGAATTTATGCTATACATTAGTTAGGGCAGAGGCTAAGCCAATGTAACAAAGAGACTCCAGAATACAGATTTATTCCTCTTTCAGATGCTTGACCCAAGGTGAATAGTCTCATTCAGGGGGTCTTGCAAGGCCCAAGTTCCTTCTATTCTTGGCTCTGCCTTTCCCTAACATGTCATCCTCCTCTAAATGACCAAAGCTAGGTCGCCAGTACATCTGCCTTCCTGCCTCTGAGACGGAAAAGGAAATAGTTCAGTCTCTCCAGTTTTGTCTTTAAGGCAATAACCTGAAACTTCCAAACAGAGGATTCACAGCCCAGTGGTCCAAATAACAATAACAGGGGCACACTTAAGTGCTAGAGAGTTTGGAAATTGAATTGCTGATGACTGCCATAGGCAGCTAAAAGCATACATGTATGTGGAGAGGCTGTTTTCCTAAAATAGATAAGGGAGATTGTATCTTGATGGGGAATATAGGTCTCCTCTAGATGCTGGAAATCTGTTTAATCCTTTGAAAAGGGCAGAACAGATGCAAGCACGGCCCTTCCAGCCAGGTATCATGTCTTTACAAAGTCCAGAAGAAAGCAGCTGATGATCCTCTGTCTCTTTCGAATCCCCTTTTCCCCCAGAAGGACAAACTACATAATTTGCAGGGCGCAGAACACATTGAAAAATAGAGTCTCTTATTAAAAATTTATTAGGAATTTCAAGAAAGTGCCAACAGAGAACTAAATCAACTACAGGGCACATGTAAACTCAAGGCTTGATGTGACTGCACAGTCACATACTCATGAAGGTAGTCCTGTTTCCCAGGTACACAGAGAAGTAGAACTACCTCAAGAATTTCAGGCACATTTGCAGAGAGTTCTTCCTGATTTCACTCCGTTCCCTGTGTACAGTGGATCACCTTGTCTGCTGCATGGCTAGGTCTCCTTCTGAAAGCTGCCACAGGGGCCTTTATGTTCACAATCTTTATGTTCTCAGCTAAAGAAGCTGCGTTATCAGAAAAACCAAGAACCTGAAATGGAACCAGATTCTCTATCTTCTTCTGCTGAACAAACAGCACATCAGCAGGCAGAATTGAGAGGTGTGACTGAATTATATTCATCTGGCTTTGGAGTTCATTTTCTTAAGACAGCAAAGGGATAGAGAAGAGAGGAGGTTGAATAATCTCCATTGCACACGACGTTTGGCTTTCTTCTTCTTGCTCCTGAGAAAAACTGCTATGTCTTTTTATACTGCCTGTTCAATACTCATGTAGACACAGCAGAAGCACTTTCTGTTTTAGGCCTTTGTGCTACAACATAACTAAATGCCAGTGTCTGAATCACAATATTGAGAGGTAAAATCAAGTATCTGAAGTATAAACAATAATAAGAAATTAAACGTTTCTTTCATTTTTGGATTTTTTTCACCTAAAATATAAATCTTTCTCCTAAACAAATATAATGGATACTGTGAAAGCCAAAAATAACTACTAAAGAGATTATTTTAACATCATTTTTCTACCTGCTGTGCCTGAACTCTAATAAGTCATAATGAGGTTTATCTCATTTGGCAAAGACAGACTATCTAAACCGTGTAGTTACTTCTGTAGATCGATGTCTCTTTTTAAATCTTTATTCATCTTTGACGGTTTCAGCTTTCAAACAATATACTAAGGGTCCTTTTACTATCCATATTCAGAAAAGTAACGAAAATAAAACTGGTTTGTGAGACAAAAGCAGTGTAACCTAACGTGCCTCTTTGTGCCCTGGCCGATACTGCTCTGGTAATTTATTCCTTTAGATCACTGTTTTAGCCCTTTTTATGCTGCTGTAAGAGAATACCACACACTGGGTAATTTTTGGCTGAAGGTTCTGGCGGCCGAAGTCAAGCTCGAGGGGCGGCATCTGGTGAGCGTCTTCCTGCTGCCACATAACATGGTAGAAAGCATCACATGAGTGAGGGAGAGGAAAAGGGGGTTGAACTCCCCCTTTATAATGAGCCTGCTGCATTAAACCAGTCATGAGGGCTGAGCTCTCATGATCTAATTACGTCTTCAAGGTCCCACCTCTAAACACTGTTGTATTAAAGATTAAGTTTCCAATATGTGCACTTCAGGGGACACATTCACATCATAGCAGTCATGTCTGTAAAACTGTATTTATGTGATGCGTGAAGTGTGAATGTTTCCCATAGCAGCAGTGTGGACGAAACATTGTTCAAATTGAAGAAGAACCAGTCCTTAGGTAACATCTGTGCACCACTTGTTACATTCCCAATTTGTAACTGTAAATACTTTCTTAGATTGTCTTGTAGCCTTTATTTTCTTTCCCCAACTGTTGATTGTTTCTTCTCAGACTCTGTTCTTTCTTCATCTTTGTCCGTTAGGTAGTCCCCTTGGAAATGTAAATTAAATGGCTTAAGTGGTAGTCTAGATGCTGGACAGAGGTGAAGTGGGGTGGAGAAGATGAGAGAGGCCAGATACCAGCTCCTGACAACTGTCAAGTGCAGGACATTCAGGCAGAATTAACGCATTGACAGTAGGAAGAGCGAGAAGTACTTAGATTCACAGCTCATCGCTGGGGAAAAATATACCAAACCTCCATCTCTTATAGATGCAAGACACGCATGAAAAGCAACAGTTAAGATTACTTTTCAGATTTCTAGTTGGAAAAGCACAATATAAAATCACTAAATACGTCTTAAATGAGTTATCAAAAATAAATGTCAAACAGCCACATTAACATTTTCACAAAAAAAGCATCATATCACACCTAACCCATCACATTTCTTAACACGTTCACTGAACAATGTTTGCTAATATTTACTTATGAAAGATAATGTGCCACTTTATCTTTTCATATTAAATCACTATACTTATTAGAGATATGTATATTCAGACTGTCTTCCTAAATGTTTGTCCTGAGATTTTTAAACCAGTAACCATCAAAATACTGTGCAACTAAAACATAAAAATTTAATTTTTCTGTACATATGTCCTTAATATTCCCCGTCTTTCCCTATAAATTTCACTGTATTTTATGAATTTTCTAGGGTACGTTTTTGTCTGTATATATCAATATTCTGTTTAACAGCGGCAGCTTATCTTTGTTCATCAGTATAGGCCTCAATTTCCATGAAAAAGCACAATTTCCATTTAAATAAAGTGAGCAGCTCTGTTGCATAGAAGACTATCAAGATCATCTATCTCCTTTGACTTTTTTGCATTATAAAATGAAATTCTGTGGGCAGAGGACTGTAAAACAGAAATTCTCAGGCTAAAAGAGCCAAGTCAGATTAGGGGAGAATCATTATTTTATACATATCTTGGAAGATAATGAGAAAACTGGTAAACAGTTTTAATCATGGTCTGGAAAAGATCATTGAAAGGCCGTCCCTCTTTGAGGGCACTACTGAACCTAACCCAGTAGAAGAAAAGCTTGCCCGGCAGAGTATAATTTTGAAACATTATTCCATTGAAAAAAATCATTCCTGTGTCTCTAAGCCCATAGGGCACCTTTTAAATGTGACCTTCCCTCTTTCCCTGGTCTCAACGGAAATACATAATATCTTCCTGTCATTCATATTCTATCCATTTATCTACACAAAACTTATTACTGCCTCCACTATCAGCCTCTTCTGGCTTAGTGTCGCCAGATTTTCTCTCTTCCTAGAATTGTCCAGGAAGTTTTAACTGTTGGTTTCTCAGCAGTTATATGCAGGTAAAAGAAAGTCAAAAGGACAACAAAAAGGATATAAAAAGTGAGTGTCAACCTCCCTTTTATTCAGCCTAACATTTTGGTTCTGTTATTCCATCTTGTTTGAAGTCACATTTCCCCTTGATGCTATACAAAGCATACTGTTCATTTCACATGCCTCTCCTGATTCCCCTGCCACCCTCAAATATATATATATATATATATTTGATTGTTTATTTAGACAAGTCTCGCTCTGTTGCCCAGGCTGGAGTGTAGTGGTGAGATCCTGGCTCACTGCAACCTCTGCCTCCTGGATTCAAGCAGTTCTCTGCCTCATCCCGCCAAGTAGCTGGGATTACAGGCACCCGCCATTATGCCCAGCTAATTTTTGTATTTTTAGTAGAGACAGGGTTTTGCCATCTTGGGCAGGCTGGTCTTGAACTCCTGACCTTGTGATCTACCCACAGCCTCCCAAAGTGCTGGGATTATAGGTGTGAGCCACCTCAACCGGCCATTATTTTTTAGTTGTCCTAAAGAAACAGTATTTTTGGCCAGGTGCAGTGGCTTATGCCTGTAATCCCAGCACTTTAGGAGGCCAAGGCGGATGGATCACCTGAGGTCAGGAGTTTGAGGCCAGCCTGGCCAACATGGCAAAAACCCGTCTCTACTAAAAAATACAAAAATCAGCTGGGCACGGTAACGGCCACCTGTAATCCCAGATACTCAGGAAGCTGAGTGAGGAGAACCACTTGAATCTAGGAGGTGGAGGGTGCAGTGAGCTGAGATTGTGCCGTTGCGCTCCAGCCTAGGAGACAGAGCGAGATTCCCTCTCATTAAAAAAAAAAAAAAAAAAAGAAACTCTATTTTTGTTTCTGTTTTATAGTTGTATTATATATTTTGTAACATAACAATGACAAATGTAGGCAATATTCCAGATGTGGCTTCACAATTCTCTTTATATATTTTTTTTAAAACCTTGTGTTTATGACTCATTTTCTCTATATTTAGATGAGATGACCTCCTTAGAAATAAGGTTCATTCTTGTCCCTCAACTTAAAGGATTTATGGTAGAGGTCAGATTAATTTTGTTGTGTGTTCCTGAAAACTTTACATGTTCAGTAAACTGAGAATAAGATCAACAACAGATTTTGGCAAGGCCTTTGTGCCTTTTATTCAATAATTTCGTACCTTTCTAAATCAGATGACGTAATGAAAGATCAGCTTTACCGTTCTCCATCTGTATTACGATATGAATAAAAAAGCAAAGAATGAGGCAAGACAGACTCAGACATGAATCACAGCTTTGCTACTAGCTCATTCTGTAAACTTTAGCAATTTAGTTATCTTTCAGAAATCTGGGTTTCTCCATGTATAAAGTAGATTCCTAATAATAACAGCGATCTTACAGGATTAATGGAAGGATTAGAGATGACTATTAGATAAAAAAATAAATGCAGTTTTCACGTTCAGTTTTGACCGTTGAGATGAATAACACTTACTGCCCAATTCTCAATATACTTTGTGATGTGAATATCTGCCTATGTAGAACTCAACAGTCAAGGCCTAAGGTAACCGGAATAATAATATTTATGATTTTCAGAGTTCATTGAAAATTAGTAATTGAAATGAATTTTATTTTTGTTAGTACATTGAGTTATATTCATGTCAACAAACTCTTTTTCTTTTTAATCAAAGAAACTCAAAACTTATTTTGTTTATATTTACGATGTTACATTTGTTGATACGTGTTTATTTTTGCTAAAAAACTCAACAAGCCGTCAGATGAGAAACAAAGGAAAAATTATTTAAATATCTTAATGTAAGACTGTTCTACAGTAGTCTCATCAATTTATTCTTTGTACATCTAAGAAAACTGTCAGAAATAGGACTGTATATCAATTTAATAGACTTTCAATTAAGTTTTATTAATTCATGAGTGTTTACCTGCATTTCAACACTCTACATCTTATTTGCAGCCATTTAGTACACATTTTCTATCTTACATATTGATTTCCCAACTTGGCAATTTACCTCATCATAGTCATTGTTTGATAAGTGCTTGTTTAATAAATAAATAATATTATTAAACTAATTTAAAAAATGATGAGTAAGCAAATGAATGACAAAAGGATATAGAATTATTATAAGTAATGATTTTACTATGCTTATCTGATTGTCAGCAAAAATCTTAAGTATGATACAATTAATATAAAATCAAATACATAGTATATGCAAATAAAAAATAAGACAAATATTTGTAGAGGACATTTGGGTATTACAAGTGTTACATTACTTTATATTAACAATTTACTTGATAGACCAAATTTATAGAATTTATAGTATACCTTTGTATTTATGTAGTAAAATACAGAATTATACAGATGATATTACATTGATATTTTATTTTGAATTGAGTTTATGTAACAGGGGAAGTAATTTTTGAAGAGCTGTTTATAACTTGAAGTCATTTTTCAAATTTTTTATTTTTTGCATCTAGTTTATGTATTACTAAAATATTAGGAAGAAATTTTATTCCTGTTTTCAAAACAGTTCTCCAAGTATATAAGCAAGACTGGATACATCTTAGAATGAAGCTCTCTCTTATGGCTAAGAACCAAAAATGAGAAAGACCCAAATATCAACAGCAACAGCTTTTACCCCTCATTTGCTAGAGTATATTAGTTATCTCTCGCTGTGTAACAAATGACCCTGAAACTTAAAACAAGAACATGGCTATCTCACAGTTTCAATGGCTCAGGACTCAGGCATGGGTTAGCTTCGGCACGCTTGCTCGCAAGGTTGCAATCATGGTATCAGCTGGGACTGTGGTCTCATCCTTGCTCAACTGCGCAAGGATCCACCTCCAAACTCATTTATATAGCTGCTGTCAGGATACAGTCCTTTGAGGGTTGTTGGGCAGACAGTCTTAATTCCTCACTGATGTTGACTGGAGAACATGCTCAAATTTTTACCACGTGGACTTCTCCTACGTGGCAGCTTGCTTCATGAAAGTCAACAAGAGAGTCTGCTAGTAAGACGGAAGTCACAGTGTTTTATAACCTAATTATGGAAGTGACAGCAAATTACCTTTGCTCATTCTGTTGACTATAAAGATGATACTAGGCCCACCGCACACTGAAGGGAAGGGATCACACAAGGACGTGAATACCAGGATACAGGGATCATTGCCAGCCATCTTAAACATTTCCCTACCACATGTAGTATTGTTTTATTATGTTTGGGGCTCTCAGGTGTCCTAATTAGCCAGCATCCCAGGAGTGATTTCTCCCCTTCAGTCTAATTCACATCAAAGATGAATCTTAGAAGCTCTCTGATACTCAAGCTGTTTATGCTGGCAGTGCTTTTGTAAGATGGATAGTGAGGAGCAGACCAATGGCATTGGCCAGGTACAGTTTGGGGGGGTCCTATGATGAACTGACCAGGAGGGTCTCTGTCTGGAGACCATTCTCAGAGTTCAGGAGGTTCCTCCCACTTTCTTATACCTGTATTCAGTCCAGATCAATTATTAAGTGTTTCTTTCATAAAGGGAGTTTCGTCTCTTCTTGTAAGGCTGTGCTTTTTTATGAGGTTTATGGGAGTTGAATCTGTGCTGAGACAGCCTTGTGTATAGGGTAGCTAGGGTTTTTAGGTCTTGTGATAGAGACCCTGTCATCCCTAGGCCTACTTGCATCATACCCCTAAGTGACACATAATGTCAGCCCTGTGAGATGTTTGAGTAAACCTTAGGGCTATCATTAATCCTACAGCCACCATGTGTCTGTAGCCAGTGTTTCAAACAGAGGAGAGCAAGAGTTGTAAGGCTACGTGAGATCTTGTCTTTGAACTTATTTCTGACATATTTAGTTGATCAAAGCAAGTCACAAGGCCAGGCCAGATTTAATAAGGTAGAAAAACAGATTCCACCTGTCAATGAGAACAGCAAAATTACATTGCAAAGGGCCATACATATAGGCTAGAGAGGAATTCATGATCATTTTTTTACAATCTACCACATAGCTGGTAGATTTTATTTAAGTGAATCATTATTTTTTCAAACCTAATATGAATAACAGATTATGAATTTATTTGCTATTTTGTCTCTAAGACCATTTTTGCTTTGCCTCCCCCCCCCCCCATGAATGATATTAATGTTTTCCGTAATACCATTAGTTAATCAGCCTTGGCTTAGGTACTAAGAGGCTTACAACAGTGAACAATGGGACAGGCATGGTGGCTTACGCCTGTAATCTTAGCACTTTGGGAGGCCAAAGGGGCAGATTATTTGAGGTCAGGAGTTTGAGACCAGCCTGGCCAACATGCTAAAACCCTGTCTCTGCTAAAAATGCAAAAATCAGCCAGGCATGGTGGTGGGCACCTGTAATTCCAGCTAATCGGAAGGCTGAGCCAGGAGAATCGCTAGAACACAGGAGGCGGAGATTGCAGTGAGCTGACATAGCGCCACCAGCCTGGGTGACAGAGCGAGACTCAGTCTCAAAAAAAAACAGTGAATCATGAAGCATCTCAGATTCAAGCAAGAAGCTAAGGAAAGTATAATATATAAGGTGGAAATAAGTAGAAAGGAGGAAAGAAAGGACAAGATAAAAAGATAAGTAAGTGAAGAAGACAGGCATAAATTGCTGTTCAGAGAATCTAAAGATCACTGCATACTGGGAGATCAGATTGCAGTAGAAAGACTGAATTAGGCATTTAAGCATACTCTTAACAGTAAGGAATGTCAAGATGTAGAAAAGGTAGTTTAGGTGGGAAGAAGTGGTAGAATAAAGAGCGTGGCGATTAAGAGGACTTCAGGACATTTTCAAGTAGAGTTTGATGACATTGGATCTTTATTATGTCTAATTTCTCTTCAAAACCTAAGCATTTCCTTTTTTTTGATGACAGAGTAACTCTAGCACTGCCTCTTGGCTATGAATAATGGTGAGTGACTTTTTAGTTTCATGACTTTAGTTTTAATGGGAAAGTTTAAAGTGATTGAAGAAAAGAGGAAAACTGTTTTACTTTTATTGGGCAAAGAAAAGTAAAAAAGAAGACTATGGATCTGTACACGTGTGCATGTATATATATGTACGTGTAAGTGTATTTGTATGTGTGTTTATGTGTGTACGTGTGTGTGTGTGTGTGTGTATTAGTCAGTTTTGGCTGTCATAACAAAATATCACAGATTAGGTGGCTTAAAAGGCACAAATTGGGAACTGATCCAAGATGGCCGATTAGGAGCAGCTGAGGATTGCAGCTCCCAGTGAAAGCGTGGAGGGTGAGTGGACGCCACATTCCCAGACGGATTGTTATTGCCCACCGACCAGGAGATTCCCAGGGGGAGGAGCCCCACGGGTCGCCAGCGCACCTGGTTTGGCCGGCGCGGCTGGTTTGGCCGGCGCAGCTGTTTTCGCCGGCTCGGCTGTTTTTGCCTGCGTGGCCATTTTCGCTGCCGCCGTTTGGAGCGGCGCCCCGGCGCAGCGGTTCCCAATACAAAAGACGTGGGTCCAGGTGCCGTTTTAGCTGGCAATTGGAGCTCCGGGAAGGCAGAGCCGCCCATTCATTTGATTAAAAAAGGGGACT
>PVKV010006519.1:0-19813 GCA_004027835.1 Alouatta palliata
GGGGGGAAGGGAAATCCAGGGAAGAAGAGAGGAAGGAAACAGAGAGAGGGAGGGAGGAAAGAAAAAAGAAGACAGGAAGAAAAACAAATGAGGCAAATCAATGCATTTTCTATATTTCTTGCAAAATGTGTAGCAATTGATATGTAAATCTAGGGTCAGGCAAAAGGTGAAATGTAACTTTAAAATGTAAAAAGCATAAACTGCATCATCTAATTGAATGGGGATTGTTAAATTATATAAACTTTCTCAATGGTTGGAATTGACACCCATTTTTTTCCTTTTCCTAATTTACTTAAAACAGTTAGCTGTTACAAAAGCAAGAATGGTTTATCAAAGCAAAATCAGCATGCCAAAAATTCTCCCAGGGATTTCACGTTGGGAAGTTTATAACAAGTTAACGTATATTACTTCATTTGACAGCTCTGTGTGATCTGAGAAGTAATCTAACCTCCCTGCTCTTCAGTTTTCTCACTTACAAAGGCAACAGTATAAGGTTGAATCCTATGAAATTGCTGACATTTAATCATCTTTTTAACCTACAAAAATGACAATTCATTATAATTCAGCGTCATGATTTTACATTTATCTAAAATCATAGAGAAAATGTTATCACTAGCTTTGCACGGTGACTTTCTCGTGAGGTAAAGCCTCTCCCAACCAGCAATGAAATATTTCTTTTCTGCACAACCGCAAAACTCCTGCCTTTTTGTTTCAAGTAAGTGATGCGGGCATCCCTTTTAGAACCTCATTGCAGCCCACCAGTGTGTATGCGCTTCTCATTGCACTGCTCTAAGAACCTTCTCAAAAACAGGCTGGGGTCATTCTTGCTTATAGAAAAAGATTTGAATAGTTTTAGTAGAATGGGAAAATAATATAAGCCAACAGTTTCCACAGTTGGGCAAACGGTTTCCAGAGTTAAACAGTTTCCAGAGTTAAAGCACAAGGCAGAAGAAAATTCGAGGATGAAGATGAAAGAACCAACTGACCTTTAATCATGTCAACATGACTTAGCAATGACCAAGGTCTAAGGACCGAGAAATTCATTCTGCCGCACCTTTTACACAACTCCATTCTGTGCTGTCATTAGGTATGGGAGATACTTAGATTCTGTGTGTTTGTGGTCCAGGTCAAGGGAGTTGTTTCATTATTCTAACTGTATCCAAAAAGCAAACTATAAAAAAGGATATAACAAAAACTAACAGTTTTCATAAGGTGGACTCATAAATAAAGTGAAATATAAAACATTTTCAAAGCACTTGAAATATGTGCAGCAAATTAGATTTTGTGTCCAAAAGAAATTAATTCTAAAAATTAAACCCCTGTGTAACATTGTAGAAGGTGAAATGTTACCTAATTCATTCCCATTGGCAAACATATAATTCCAAACCTTAATAATGTCTAAAAATTACAGACCTATGTACCCTGATTATATCTGTAAAAAAAAAAAAAATCAAAGAAAATACTAATGAAATTTTTAGTAATACATTTAATTTTTTTAAACGCCATGAACAAATGGAATTTATTCCAGGAACATAATCATTCAACAAGAACAAGAAACCACCTCTTATTATCAATTGCACCATTCTGCAGGGAAAATCATACTGGAGACATTCTGGAATGTACTATGCTTAATGAGTCCATGTGAATGGGGAGGAAGACAGCAACAGTGGATGGGGCCACACAAGTGGGTAACACACAAGCCATCATAGCTCCTGAGACATTTTCCAACAGACAAGTGCACGTGCAAAGATCTGTAGCAAATTTCAGCTCCATCCTGTAGCCAAAGGAGCATGATATGGCAACAAAGACGTGGAGGAAAAAATGTTCTGTTCGTCCTGGGGCAAGATTTCAGCAAGGATCCAGCTTTGTGGGTTTTTTGGGAAGTAGAGGAAGAGGAAAATAGAAATGGAAAATGTGGTCAATATAAAAGAATGAAAGACTTCAAACTACAGCCTGATGAGCGTGGTTCCAGACAGGATTTGGTACTCATACGAGAAATCAGCCGGCAATCGGGAAAGCCACACAGTAGCCCAATGTCTTCGTCTGTGTGTTTTCACCTGGAAACTATGAGACAAGAACTGCGTTCAAGTCGTTTATTTGGAAGCTGGTCAAATCACCTGTGAGGCATATTTCAGGAAGCCCCACACCATCATCCTGAGAGATGCAGGCGGATGGGGAAGGAGTTATCCATCGAGCTGCCGCGGACCTCCACGGTGGGCCGAAAGCCTAGGGAGAAGTCACAGGGAGGCTCTATGCCACTGCGGAGACTGGCCAGGGGCAGAGGGCCAGGAGCAGAGGGCCAGGGGCAGAGGGCCAGGGGAAGGACGTGCACGCTGGAAGTTCGCTGCAGGCAGGCTGGATGAGTAACCCCCATTTCAGACACCGGAAAGGATCCAAATCCACTGTCGCCCCTGGAACAGGGCAAAATGTAGAGTTGACAGCCTTAGGGGTCTACAGCTGGGTGGGAACGGAGTCAGCCGAATGAACACCATTACCACAGGTTAAAGAGACTGAAAGAAGAAAACGAATGTGGGAAGTAGAAAAGTTCCTTTTAAAGTTTCCGTTGTTGTTAAAGAACAAGTGTGCTAATAACGTTGTGAAGCCCTGTTCTATGCAGCTGTTAGACACGCCATGCCCACAGGCACGTAGTACATTCTGTGTCCTTGTACTTTAACCGAGATATCTGCGCTGGACGTGCCCACAGGCAGGTCCCAGCTCTCCACAGCTTTTACCTGTGTAGAAAAGTTTTAAGCTGTAGCCAATCGGGTTTTAGTTCTGGCTCCAGCCAACGGAGATCAGACACAGCAGTAAGGACGACCCCAAATGCATAAGGGATACATTTGTGTGTTTCCCTTTGTTCCCCGTACTCTCGTGGCACAAGGGCTAGCAAGGGTCCCCTTCCTGCCATCCAGGAAGTAAAAATTGTGTTGCTGAAAGATCCTTTGTCTCAGTGCTCATTTTTCTTTATGGCACCAAGCATCTATTTCCAACAATGAACGAACAAACATATATATGTATATACTTTCAGCTAATATCAGAAAAATATCTTTTAAAAGATCAACACTCAAAAGCTGGGCACAGTGGTTCATGCCTGTAATCCCAGCACTTTGGGAGGTGGAGGTGAGGGCACCACGAGGTCAGGAGATTGAGACCATCATGGCCAACATGGTGAAACCCCGTCTCTACTAAAAACACAAAAAGTAGTTGGGCGTGGTGGCGCACGCCTGTGGTCCCAGCTACTCGGGTGGCTGAGGCAGAGGAATCGCTTGAACCCGGGCGGCGGAGGTTACAGTGAGCCGAGATCTCGACACTGCAACCTTCAGCCTGGGTGACAAGAGCGAGACTCTGTCTCAAAAAACAAACAAATGAAAAAACCACCAATTCTCGTCCCCAATTAAATATTTTGAAAAAGGAAAAATGATTTCTTCTACTGATGAAACAAAACTATTTTACACTAAAGGTTAATACTAAACTCCATCCAAAATCCCAGTCACTCTTTTTAAAACCGGGGAGTAGTCCGTATGGCAACAACTGCCACGAATGTCAGCGTTCTTGTTTTTTGGGGACAGAGTCTCGCTGTGTCGCCAGGCTGGAGTGCAGTGGCGTGATCTTGGCTCACTGTAACCTCCACCTCCCGGGTTCCAGCAATTCTCCCGCCTCAGCCTCCCGAGCAGCTGGGACTACAGGCGTGCACCACCACACCCAGCTAATCTTTTTGTATTTTTAGTAGAGACGAGGTTTCACCATGTTGACCAGAATGGTCTCCATCTCTTGACCTTGTGATCTACCTGCCTGACCACTGCACTTCAGCCTGGGCGACAGGGAGAGACTCCATCTTGGGGGAGGGGAATGAAACCTCAGTAGTGTGTATGACTGCCAGCAACACACATCTAAATATAACACAAATTAATATTGTATTTGACTGGGCATGGTGGCTCACGCCTGTCATCCCAGCACTTTGGGAGGCCGAGGCAGGCAGAGCACCCGAGATCAGGAGTTGGAGACCATCCTGGCTAACATGGTGAAACCCCGTCTCTACTAAAAATACAAAAATTAGCTGGGCATGGTGGCGCACGCCTGTAGTCCCAGCTACTCGGGTGGCTGAGGCAGGAGAATCGCTTGAACCCAGGAGGCCGAGGCAGAGTTTGCAGTGAGCTGAGATGGTGCCATTGTACTCCAGCCTGGACTACAAGAGCAAAACTCCATCTCAAAAAAAAAAATACATATATATATATATATATATATATATATATACACACACATATATATACACACACATAGTATTTATATTAAAAATGTTGAGAATGAAAGTAAAAGTAAAATATGTGACTTACAGAAGAAAAAAAGAAAAACCTTCTGGAGAATTACTTTTTAAAAATCAATAAAAGTTTTCTAGCTGACAGCTGGATGACGGACTTTCACCTTTTCACAACACAGAAAACATTCTCGTTAAGATCATTTGTGGACTCTTTTCCAAGCCCACAGGTGTTCCCTTCAGATCTCACACCAGCAAGCAGCTCCTCAGATTTGTCAACCATGCCTTGCCTTGAAATCTTTCTTCTCCTGAAAGCTTCAGAATTTTCTCTCCCTAGTTTCCTCCAGTCTCCAATTCCTACTTCCCACTTCTTTCCTTGGCCTCCTCTCTCTGTATATCTGAATACTGAGATCCTTAGCGTTCCTGTTTTTTCCTTATTCTCACTTTATGTCAACACCCAAATTTCCACTGAGTGCACACCTCAGCATACTATAATTTGACTTTGAACATGTCTAAAGTATCTGCTCCTAGATGGCAAACTTCACCAAGACAGAAATAAATACAATCTAATTCATCTTTGTCTAATGTGTGCCGTATTAACACAGAGCTTGGCATATAAAAGGTACCTAACCCATGTTTGTTAAATAAATGAAAAGATTTAAAATACGTTAAATTTTTGCCAACTTATAAACCAAATTCTAAACAAAAGTTTGGAAAGGATTTTTTAAATGTGGTGTATATACGTAATGGAATACTATTCAGCCATAAAAAAGAATGGCGTCCTGTCAGTCACAGCAACATGGAGGAGCCTGGAGGACGTTATGTGAAGTGAAATAAGCCAGGCACAGAAACACGGGTTTGTTCTCACTCATTCGTGGAAGCTAAAAAAGTTGATCTCATTGAAAGAGGTAGTACATTGCAGGTTATTAGGGACTAGGAAGTGGTGGAGGGATGGAGAGAGGTTCTTAATGAGTACAAACACAATTAGAAGGCGTAAGATCTAGTGTTCAATACCCTAGTGGCATGACTGTAGTTCACAATAATTTACTGTATATTTCAGAACAAATGGATTTAAAATGTTCTCAACATAAAGAAATGATAAATGTTCGCAATGATAGATATCCTAACTTGATCACTATGCATTGTACACATATATCAAAATATCACATGTACCTCATGTATGTGTACTGTCATTATGTATCAGTTTTTTTCAAAAATGAAGCCTCACTCTGTTGTCCAGGCTGTAGTGCAGTGGGGCAATCACGGCTCACTGCAACCTCTGCCTCCCAGGTTGAAGCGATTCTTCTGCCTCAGCCTTAAAATGTATCCATTTCTAAAAATCAGGGAGTTGGGTAAGGCTTTGGGCCTGGTGCGGTGGCTTGCGCCTGTAATCCCAGCACTTTGGGAGGCTGAGGCGGGCGGATCACTAGGTCAGGAGTTTGAGACCAGCCTGGCCAACATGGTGAAACCCATCTCCGCTAAAAATACAAAAATTAGCCAGGTGTGGGCAGACGCCAGTAGTCCCAGCTACCCAGAGGCTGAGGCAGAAGAATCGCTGGAGCCTAGGAGCCGGAGGTTGCAGTGACCTGAGATCCCACCACTGCACTCCAGCTGGGCGACAGAATGAGACTCCATCTTAAAAAAAAAAAAAAAAAAAATCTGAAACTCACCAGATCACTGCATCCAGACAGTAAGATTATGATTTCTTCCTTATCCCTCCCTAGTTCCTGCCTTTTTTTTTTTTTTTTTTTTACAAGTTTTACATTTCCTCCTTGCTGATTTTAGTACAGGAGATTAATTTGTGACCGAGCCCCCACTGCCTCTGCCACAGCACCTGGTGAAAGCTTCTTCACTGGCCACACTGGCCATCTCAGTCATTAGCTTTCTGTGGGGTGAGCAGCCGGAGCTAGACCCACGCCTGGTGTTTTGCTAACACAGATATTCTCCTTCAGCTTAGCATTTCCTTTTGCCTGTGCCCCTGCTCCAGCGTGATGAGCACATGCAAGATGTCCATTTCACTCTGATTCGTGAGTGTAGATCTTTTTTTTTTTTTTGATGGAGTCTCGCACTGTCTCCCTGGCTGGAGTGCAGTGGCGCTATCTCGGCTCACTGCAACCTCCGCCTCTGGGTTCAAGCGATTCTCCTGCCTCAACCTCCCCAGTAGCTGGAACTGCAGGCATGAGCCACCACGACCAGCTATTTTATTGTATTTTTAGTAGAGACGAGGTTTCACCGTGTTGGCCAGGATGGTCTCGATATCCTGACCTCGTGATCCGCCTGCCTCGGCCTCCCAAAGTGCTGGAATTACAGGAGTGAGCTACCGCGCCTGGCCGGGTGTAGACGTGTTTGTTCATTTCGTTCACTGCCTGTCACCAGAGCCTAGAATAGTATGATTAGTTGCCTTAGGTATATTTGCTGAATAAATGAATGAATCAATGTAGGATAGAGGTAGAACAGACAGCAAATGAAGTGGTGAAAATCAGAGTGGCATAAAAGTGCTCAGAGGCACAAAAGTAATAGCACATAAAGCGTTAAAATGCCAGATCTACCAGCCTGCCAGTCACACTGGAACAGGCTTCTTAACCTTGCTTCACCTCAGTTTCTCATCTCCAAAACTACATTATCATGTGTACCTAAGTAAAAAGCATGTATCATGTTGGATTGTTATAAATATGAAATACAAACACACTCACACACACACACACACACACAAATCTATAGTGTATTCACGTTGTATCAGTAGGTATATTATCTATATGAATATATAGAGTAGATATATATACACACACACACACACACACACACACACACACACACATATATATACACATTCCCACAGACAGAGAGTGAGATTATCATGTTGTCTATTCTTTAAAGTGATGGTGATGATTTTGAGCACTGTGGTAGTGAGAAGGGTTAAAGAATGACCTCAGTGTTGCAGTGGATATCAAGGAACCAGGGGTTTCCAAGGAACAGTCGTTAAAAGAGAAAATCTAATATAGCAAAATTAAATTCAAACATAGCCAGAAGGTTAAATGGATAAACTCTTCTTTAAAAAAAAAAAAAAAAAAAGGAAAAAGTTCATATTGTTTTATTAAAAAGCTGTAGTAAAACATATTCTGTCTAGAAAGAAGGGACAATTCCGGGCTGCATGTGAATGAGTAGTCAGCAATACATGGCGGACGATTAAACAGCAGCAAACAGCAGGTCAGCTGCTAATACCAGACCACACTGGATTCAAGGCAATGAAAAGAAAATGAGAAAGGCACTGTGTAATTTACAAGGAGTATAATTCACAGCGGAGAACGTAACGCTCATGAATCTTTACATTTTAATCTCACACACTGAACTAAAACTGCAGGACTCAATGGAAATGTAATCACGGTAAGAAATTTCAACACACTCATCCGGTTCTGCAACACATCAAAGAGACGAGAAATAATGGATGCAACTGACTAAATATTATAATGAAAAAGACTTTGTTTATGTTTGTGTCTGTTCAATTCTGTAAGGTGAAAACAAGTGTCTATAGAACGTTTATTTTAAAGTGTATCTGAAATTACACCAAAAAACATGACTTCAATAATTTCCAAAATAAAAGAAATAACCACATTCTTTAACCATAATACAAAAAAGAAGAATTTTTTTTTTTTGAAACAGAGTTTCGCTCCTGTTGCCCAGGCTGGAGTGCAATGGTGCAATCTCTGCTCACCACAATCTCTGTCTCCTGGGTTCAAGAGATTCTCCTGCCTCAGACTCCCAAGTAGCTGGGGTTACAGGCATACACCACCACGCCTGCCTACTTTTTCTGTATTTTTAGTAGAGAAGGCGTTTCTCCATTTTGTTCAAGCTGGTCTTGACCTCCCAACCTCAGGTGATCTGCCCACCTCGGCCTCCCACAGTGCTGGGATTACAGGCATGAGCCACGGCGTCCAGGAGAAATTACTTCTAAAAGATGAAATAGATCTGGCCAAATATGTTAATTTTGCTTTGTTTTGCTTTCTTCAACTTTTACTTTATGTAAGTTCAGGGTCCACGTGCAGGACGTGCAGGTTTGTTACATAGGTAAATATGTGCCTTCGTGGTTTGCTGCACAGATCACCCCATCACCAAGGTAAGAAGCCCAGCATGCGTTAGCTGTTCTTCTGGTGCTCTCCCTCCCCGACACACCCCCGCAGGCCTCAGTGTGTGGTGTCCCCCCGTGTGTCCTCATCACTCAGCTCCCACTTACAAGTGAGAACAAGTGGTGTTTGGCTTTCTGTTCCGGTCCATTAATATTCTCAGAACTCACTCTGAAAGATCTTCTGGGTCAAAGATGAAATCAAGACCAAAATGAAAGAATATATCTAAAGGAGCAGTAAAAGAAATACAAAAATGATGGAATAAAATAGCTTTATTTACAAAAAAACACTTTAAATACTTTTATTACTAGCATAGAAAACATGAATAAAAAATAGTCATACGTAAAGGTTAGAAAAGAAAAAATGAAACAATCTATAAAAAATTAAAACACAAAAATTGGTGAATAAAGATACGATTGAGATTAACTTTAAATTTAATTTCTTTTTATATTTTTCATTAATTAATAAAATTAGTAAAATATTTAAATCATTCAATATTAATGACTTTCATCTTGAAATACTCATTTTCCTTTGTCATCAGTTCTTTGGTTCTTGAAACATCTTGAATGGTGCCCTTGAAGTGGTCCTATTTCATCTGGAGTTTCTTCCTAGTGTCTAACATGGCGTGAACGTTGTTTTGCTTAGTGTAACGGAGTTCTCGCATGGCAAGAGAAAAAGAAAAGCAGCTGGGTCTGGCATGCTGAGCAGGAGAGGACGTCGTTGGAAGCATATCTGTGACTCCCTGGCTGTAGGCGAAGGCTTACGAAGCAGAGTTATTTGTAAAAGGATGGGAAACCAAGGTGGTCTCAGGAATCTGAGCGGCAAGAACTAGTGCAAGAGCTGACCTGAACTAAATGCCCTGCGACTATTGTGTCTCTTCCTGTCCTTGTGCTGCGCTCCTCAAGACTTAATGATCTGGGAGATTTAATCGCATTCCTCAGCTACCGCAGGGCACAGCAACTGATTTTCAACACACCGAGGCTCAGCACAATGGGGAAAGAGTAATTCCAGAGGTCAGAACGCTTGAGATCAAAGGAACCAAGCATGTGTCTGCGTGAGACCAGTGAAGCTTCTCACCCTCAGCGTCCTCTCCTGCTTCCTGTCCTCCCTTGTCCTCTTCCGTCCTCTCTTCTCGCCTCTTCTCATCCTGCACACTCTCTGCAGGCATCTCATCCCCTCCAGTGGTTTTAGTTCTCATCTATATTCTGAAAATTCTCACATCTGTATCTTGGTCCCAGATCTCTTCAAGCTTCAGACCTTTATACATTTCTTCATAGATAAACAAAAGCACCTCAGATGCGTCATGTCCCCAGTTAAATTCACTTCCCGTTCCATCACTCCGCCCCAGCATATTTCGTGGACTGGCCACAGTGACTGTGTGACTAGTGATTATGGGAAAGAGCAGATTCCATCTGAAGTAATATTGTTGGTACAGGGCCGAGCACGGTGGCGCACACCATAATCCCAACACTTTGGGAGGCCGAGGCAGGCGGATCATGAGGTTACGAGATCGAGACCACCCTGGCTAACACGGTGAAACCCCGTCTCTACCAAAAATACAAAAAATTAGCCGGGCGTGGTGGCGCATGCCTGTAGTCCCAGCTACTGGGAAGGCTGAGGCAGGAGAATCACCTGAACATAGGAGGCAGAGGTTGCAGTGAGCCGAGATCATGCCACTGCATTCCAGCCTGGGCAACAGAGCGAAACTCCGTCTCAGGGAAAAAAAAAATTATTGGTATAGATTCTAGGAAGGTTTCGGGTAAAGTGGTGTCTGAGAAGAGACTAAAAGGCAATTAAAAGATGGCCCCATTCAGACAAGGCAGTGTATTGGAGGCATCAGGACAAATAGGCAAGTTTTCTGAGCAAATGAGACATGAGCAAAAGGGCTGACATCAAAAAAGAGCATGAATCATCCAATCTGGATGAAGGGTGCAATGAGAGAAAGAAAGAGCGTGTGTACAGGTAGAAGCAGGAAGGCAATCAGATATGTTCTCTAAAGATACAGGTTGATGGATCATGAGATATGGAATCTATTTAAGAAGCTATTAAAAAGTATGAGGGAAGAAATTTGTCTCTAAGACTTAATTTTTGCAAAATCTAGAGGATGCATTGGAAAGAGAATGATTGGAAGAAAAACCGACTGGGAAATTAATGTAAGATCCAGCTGAGAAATGGCTATAGTTGGGTCAGGGAAATGTCAGTGCAGTTAGACAGAAAAGGCATTATTTTTTATTAATGTATTTATTTGTTTTTCAGAGATGTGGTCTTGAAACTGACACAGTTGTCACATAGACTTTTTTTTTAATAAACACAGAAATTGACCCTTCTGGTCTTAAAGCTGGAAATTTATTAATATATTTGTTTTTTATGAGTTTCTCCTTCAAGAAGAGACCTTCAGGCCTCTCAAAAAAAAAAAAAAAAAAATCAAAGAACTGAAACTCACCAGATCACCACATCCAGGCAGTGAGATACTGAACCCCTCATTCATCATGATGGCTTTGTGGCCTTGCCTACTTCCTGTTTCCTTACACTTGTCACATTTCTTCCCTGCTATATAAACCCCCAGTTTTAGCATCACAGGGAGATGGAGTTGAGACTGAGTTCCATCTTGGCTGCGGCAATGATTAAAGCTTCTTCCTTGGCAATACTCATCATCTCAGTCACTGGCTTTCTGTGCGTCGAGCAGCAGGACCCAGACAGAGCCCCTGGGGTTTCAGTAACAGTCTTGCTATGTTGCCCAGGCTGGACTTGAACTCTTGACTCAAGGGATTCTCAATTTTCTTGCCTGAGCCTCCCAAGTAACTTGGAGTGCAGGCTCTTGCCATCATGCCTGGCTAAGAAGGGAATTATTTTAAGAACAGCTTCAGGCCAGGCGTGGTGGCTCATGCCTATAATCCCAGCACTTTGGGAGGCCGAGGCAGGTGGGTCATGAGATCAGACTTCAAGACCAGCCTTGCCAACATGGTGAACCCCTGTCTCTACTAGAAATACAAAAATAGCTTGGCATAGCGGCATGCAGCTGTAATCCCAACTACTCGGGAGGCTGAGTTAGGAGAATCACTTGAACCTGGGAGGCAGAGGTTGCAGTGAGCAGAGATTGTGCCACTGCACTCCAGCCTGGGCAACAGAGCAAAACTCCATCCCAAAAAAATGAAACAAGAAAGAATAGCTTCAGAAACTGAATTTTCAAAACTTGGGAATGAATTAGATATATGGTAAGAGAAGAAGAATTTCTGGCTTTGGAAACTGGATTGTTGGTGATGTCATTCATCTATGTTAGAAGAGGAAAGAGAAAGGCTCATGGGAAAAAACTATACTTAAATATTTTGCAACATTTAGTTGGAGATTCCTGGGAGGAAGTCTACAGGACTTGTCGGATATGTAGTTTTGAAGTTCAGGACAGAGGACTTAGTTACAGAAAATGATTTGGGAGCCACAAAATTGAAGCCATAAAAATAAATTAGTTGTTAAAAAACAAATGTAACAAATTTAGTTGGAAGATCTAATTGGCTATTATGAGCTCTTGTAGAACCAGACACCATCTCATTTTATAAAATAGCAAATGGGTGCTGTGATGAGCTGAGCATGGGGGTTTAGCTTTATAGGCAGAGAAGGGCCGAGGAAAGCAGAAACAGGGACGAAAAGTGGACTGGTAATTTCAGTTACTTCCCTCATTGGGTCAAAGCGAAGGGCACTTCTTTACCAGGCTGGCTCAGGTAAACTGGGCCCCTTCTGACTGGTGGCTGCAAGTCTCCTGTTTTGAAGTTAGTTTCATTATGTGGCTCAGACTGGTCTGCTAGGGCCCAGGGTAGGAGCTCCGTGCAGACAATGGCCTCCCATAAACCTTAACGCAGTAAAGAAAGGAGACTAATGTGCTAAAACCAATTCCTGAAGAATAGCCTTTAAAGAATAGAGAAAGAGGCCGGGCGCAGTGACTCACACCTGTAATCTGAGCACTTTGGGAGGCCGAGGCGGGCAGATCACAAGGTCAGGAGATCGAGACCATCCTGGCCAACATGATGAAACCCCGTCTCTACTAAAATACAAAAATTAACTGTGCGGGGTGGTGCGCACCTGCAGTCCCAGTGACTTGGGAGGCTGAGGCAGGGGAATCGCTTGAACCCAGGAGGCACAGATTGCAGTGAGCTGAGATCACGCCTCTACACTCCAGCCTGGTGACAGAGCAAGACCCTGTCTCAAAAAAAAAAAAAAAAAAATAGAGAAAGAGATGCCTAGAAAGATGGGGAAGTATAGCCTGAAAGCTTGGTGTAGAGACGGCAGTGGTGTCTAGGAAATCAAAACAACTGAGCGCTTAAGATAAAGTAAAAATAGAAGTAAAGCTTTTAAAGGGTTAGACCTAGCAACAAGCATGTTTTCATTCTTTCGGAAACAGTTTTAGTGGGATGATAGAGACAACTGGAACGGAATAGCTAACGTTTAAAACAGTATATTCGGTCAAGGCACGGGAGTTTTGTTTTTTCAGGTTGGGAAGGAAATAAATATGCTTTTATGCTGATGAGGAGCAGAAAACAAAGGTTGGAAAATGTAGCAGGGAGATGTAATCATTAAGACTACACACTGGCCGGGCGCGGTGGCTCACACCTGTAATCCCGGCACTTTGGGAGGCTGAGGTGGGCGGATCACGAGGTCAGGAGATGGAGACCATCCTGGACAACATGGTGAAACCTCGTCTTTACTAAAAACACGAAAAAAATTAGTTGGGTGTGGTGGCTTGCGCCTGTAATCCCAGCTACCTGGGAGGCTGAGGCAGAATTGCTTGAACCCAGGAGGTGGAGATTACAGTGAGCTGAGACTGTGCCACAGCACTACAGCCTGGGAGACAGTGTGAGACTCCGTCTCAAAAAAAAAAAAAAATACAAAAATTAGCTGAGCGTGGTGGCACACACCTGTAGTCCCAGCTACTTGGGAGGCTGAGGCAGCAGAATCGTTTAAACTCAGGAGGGAGGTTCCAGTGAGCCGAGACTGCACCACTCCAGTCCAGCTTGGCCACAGAGGGAGACTCCGTCTCAAAAAAAAAAATTAAAATGATGTGGAAAGCATTAGCTTTATATGTCATGTCATTGTAAGGGGAGAGAAGAGACAGGGTGGGCGTGGATAGGGATATTTCTTCAGTGCCGATTTTGTGGGAGTGACAACATTGTAACCAATCCTTGTCTGTTTCTGCAAGGTTAACTACAGGGAATGAAATGAGCCTGGGAGTCAGAAGAGAGTAAACAATGTCTGAAGTATCTCCTGATGGGAAGGAGATGAAGGTGGCTAGGAGACAGGGACCCCGGATTACTGAGCTTAGATACCATGAACTTAGAGAAGGGCACTAATCTCTAAAGCTGCAGAATTCTTTTCCAGAAGCTCTGATCCTCCCACTTAAAAAGGCAGAAAAGGTAGACATTTCATTTATAACAGATTGGGATTTGGGCATGACGCTGTTTCGAGATATAATAGAGAGTTTTCTGGAATGATATATCATGAACAGAGTAAACTTAAGATTTCATAGTACAATTCCTTATGGCAAAGTCCAGTGGGAAACAGTGGCTGAAATGAAATGAAAACCATCGTCTCTCAAGATAAGGAGGCCAAGGAACACCAGAATCATTTTGGATGATGCAACAGGTTCAGGTTGGAGAAAAAGTGACCCTGGATTTCTTTTCTTTTTTCTTTTTTCTTTTTTGAGATGGAGTCTCGCTGTGTTGCACAGGCTGGAGTGCAGCGGTGCAAACCTGGCTCACTACAACCTCGGCCTCACAGGTCCAAGCGATTCTCCTACCTCAGCCTCCTGGGTAGCTGGGACTACAGGCACGTGCCACCACGCCCAAAGTAATTTTTCTGTTTTCTTTAGTAGAGATGGGGCTTCACCATGTTGGTCAGGCTGGTCTCAAATTCCCGATCTCATGCTCCACCTGCCTCGGCCTCCCAAAGGGCTGGGATTACAGGTATGAGCCACCACGTCCAGCAGATTGAATTTCTCTATTTTTATTTTATTTCTTGGAAAATGCACCAATTGGGCACGAAGGCAGGAGTGCCTGTCCTCACTTAGGTCTGTGGGCACAGGCCCGAGGATGGCACCCTCGCCAGGGACCCACCTTTCTCTACCCAGCACTTCCCCGACTCCCTCACGTGTCAGTGTGAGTGGGGAGGAAGGGGAGGGGAGTGTAACTTACACATCCTGACTGTGACCACGTGCTTCGCTTCTCCGCTAGCAGTAAGGGAGAAGCAGGGACGGGAAAGTGGAGGCATTGTGCCAAACGGAGCTGGGCATGGAGCGTCGGATGGTGGAGGCAGAACTGAAGCGCAGGACGTCAGGCTTTGGCCGAGAGTGTTCCTGAGCCCACAGCATGCAGCCAGAAAGCTTCCTGAGCCCTCCCAATGCAATCCACACCCGTTTCCCAGAGTCCGAGATTTCCTGAGTCCACAGTTCCCTGAAACCTAAGGCAATCCCGCAGAGTGGTTAATACCGAGATCGACTGCTCTCCCGCCTTTGGGCAGTTACCTTACTCTTCTCAGCGATGGATGCTTACCTGTGAAACAGATATGCCTTCCTCACTGAGGCACTGAGAAATCTGAAACTTCCTGAGTGGTGGAATAAAACACGAGCTCAATGAATGGGAGTTATTATTATTTTTTCAGAAAAATGTTCTGGCAAGAAGCACGTAGGGCTCTTCAGAGACTGTGCTCATGGTCCCTAGCTAAAGGTAGGAGAGGAAAGAAGGAACCAATTTTAGAATAGGTGTCTCAGTTTCTTCATTTAATTTTCCTGGTACGAAGCCAACCCCTTTTCCCTGCCTGCTACCTGCCTGTTGAAAACTGCAATCCAGTGGTTTTTGGGCCTCAGCACTGGAAACTTCCATTATTAATTCCAGGGAGGGACCACACAGTGCTCTATTTTTAAGACATCATAGGAGATCCTGGTGCATAGCCAGCATCGCAGGCCACTGTCACGTGCAGACTCTTCTAGGAAATCACTAGAACCTTCTCCACTGCAGGCATTAGGTGCAAAGGGCATTCACAGAGGACAGGCTGCATCTCAGGTACTGTACCACTAAATAAAGGGAAGTTTGCATGGCCTCTGAACGGTCTGGCTCGGTGACAGCCTTTGCTTCTGGCTGGGAGCCCGGACCAGGCCCGCCTTATTCATGTGGACAGCCAGCACTTCAGATGCTGGAGGTCCAGCCGCGCTGCAAGCCCACCCTTTCCCAAACCACCGTCTCGTTCTTACCCCGCTGTCTCTGCTGCTCCTTTGCTTCCCTTCCTCAAAATTGACCAAAATACGTGTTGGATGTACCTGCTTACAGGATTCAAAAACGATCCAGAGCACAGACAGGGAAAAGTAGATTTCCTTCCTTTCCCTGTATCCAGCCACCTATTTCCCCTCCTTGGAGACAAGCCCTGCAGCCAGTTTCTAGGATATTTTTTCAGAAACGTCCTCTGCGTGTAGGAACATATTTTTCCAGTACATAGAATATATTATACCTTTGCACATTTTATATTCCAGTGGATATTAGAAAAATTTCTTTCTTCTTTTTTTTTTTAATTTTTGCCAGGCCAGAGGGCTGTGGCATGATCTCGGCTTGCTGCAACCTCCGCCTCCCAGGTTCAAGCGATTCTCCTGCCTCAGCCTCTGCAGTAGCTGGGACTACAGGCCTGCTACCACACCCAGCAATTTTGTTGTTGTTGTTGTTGTTTAGTAGAAAGGGGGTTTCACCATGCTGGCAGGATGGTCTTGATCCCTGGACCTCCTCCACCTGCCTCGGCCTCCCAAAGTGCTGAGATTACAGGCATGACCCACCGCGCCAGGCCCTGGAAAAATTTCTGTATCAGTAGGTACAGACATTCCCTGACACGTCAGCTTGACTAACAATTTTGTGACTTCAAGATGAGGCAAATGCAATATGCATTCAGTAGAAAAAGGCAGAATACTCCCTCGATGCTGTGTGATGGCAGCAAGCCACAGCTCCCAGTCAGCCACGTGATGACCCGGCTGAGCGGCCGGTACTCTGCAGAGGACTGTGTTGCCAGAAGCTTCTGCCCAGGTGTAGCTCCCGTGAGTGTTCAGAGCACACGTAAGGTAGCCCAGGCTACCTGCTGATGTGCAGGAGGCTAGGTGTACTAAATGCATTTTTCATTGATGTATACTATTTACACATATTTATGGAGCTCGTGAGATACTTTGTTACATACAGAGAACGTGTAATGATCAAGCCAGGTTATTTGGGGGTACTAATGCATTTTGACTTACAGTATTTCCAATTTGTAATGGTATTGAGAAGTAATCCCGTCAGCTGAGGACCATCTGTATAGATATTCCTCCTTTTTTATAACAGCTGCCTATTGTCCAGTGCACAAATGCAGGAACACTTTAGTCAATTTTGTTGTAAAAATTACCATTATTCAATCAGTGGCAAGATTTAAATATTGAATAATTCAGTGTAATTCACCTGTATGGCTCTCTGCCTGCCTTGAAGGGTTGAGATAGCTCGCTGACTCACAATGCTTTCTGTTATAAATGGGTTTCTGTATTCTGCTTAGGTTTATTTTACATGAAACACCTTCTCATCTGTGTATCTTGATGCTGTACAATGCGAATTTTAAGAAGATCCTTCATTTACTAAATCTTTTTATGCCAGTGGTGATAACCAGATGCTTTTCTCTCCAATAAATGCAAGGAGAAAAAAGAACAAAGAGACTCTGAGGATAAAACGAGAGATTCCACGGAGTACCAGAACTGAGATTCTGCATTCTGTCTTCAGGAACTACTGAGCACCATAAAAATCACTCCCCTCTGCAAAACCTGCTGAGAAACCTTTCTCAAGGAAGCTATCCTGATGGTTCTTGCAAGGTGTTAATACTACGGTCAGGAAAAAGCATCTGCTACCTCAAATCCTAGTAATAAAAAATAAAAGTTTCAGCCACGTGCAGTAGGTCACGCCTATAATCCCAGCACTTTGAGAGGCCAAGGCAGGTGGATCACAAGGTCAGGAGCTTGAGACCAGCCTGGCCAATATGGTGAAACCCCATCTCTACTAAAAAATACAAAAAAATTAGCCAGGCGTGGTGGCATGCACCTGTAGTCCTAGCTACTTGGGAGCTGAGGCAGGAGAATTGCTTGAACCCAGGAGGCAGAGGTTACAGGGAGCCAAGATTGCGCCACTGCACTCCAGCTTGGGTGACAGAGCGAGACTCCGTTTCAAATAAATAAATAAGTAATTCCAGTAAGTATGTGGAATCAACCAGGTAGAATTATTCAAAGTGAACCAATTCATGTTTATGTGTTTGCGGTTTCTTCTGCTAGGTGGTATACCTTTGGGCATTTACCGATGTCCCTGAGAGACATGAGAACGGTGAAATTAGGGGAAGGTTTTGATAAAGAGAAATGGAAGAAATAAACTTAACTCTAGTGCGTATGGAATGGTGGGAGCTGCTAGGAGGTACAGCTACTAGGAATCTATGAATCAGGACCAGACCTTCATGTGAGAAGCTGTGACAACTGAGGCTCAAAAGTGACAGCTGACACTGACCCGGAAAAGCTCCCTCAGCACAGCCTTGCTGCCCTTTACCTCGCTACTGCACCCCTCCAGAAAACCACATGCTTATGTCTCATTCATCTTTAAAAATCAAAATAATAAAAACACTTCTCATGTAGTGTGTTTTTCTCTAGTCTACTTAATTCTGTAGTTGGTCATCTAATTTATTACACTCATTCCCCTTTCATTCTCGATTTATCCCACTAAAAAGGTACATTTTTTCTCTACCACTCCATGTTAATTTTTTGTGTCTGTTTGGAAGGTGGTTTTGCATGAGATTACCATTTAAATCAACAAACTTTGAGGAAAGCAGCTTACCCTTTAGAATGCGGGTAGACCTCCTCCAATCAGGTGAAGGTCTGGTTAGAACAAAAAGAAGGATCCTCCCTGATGAGGACAGAATTCTCCAGCCGACTGCTGCTGGTGGTGGTCTTATTTGATATCTCTAAAACCGTTAGTTCTTTTGACCATTCTCCTAAAAACTCTCTTCTTGTTACTTTCTGTGGTGCTGTCTTAACAATTTTGCTTCTGATTGATGTAATCCTTCCTTTTCAGTATTCCCCAGGGGCTCCTCTGGCTCCATCTGACTCGAGGGTACTGGCGATCTCCAGGAATTTGTCCCCAGCCTTCTCTTCCCCACCCTTCTTGGTTTGAGTTTCAAGTGAAAGATTTTAAGTTACGACTCCCCACCAGAATCTTCACTCTACACCACTCCACGCCTCTGGAAGAGCTGGGAGGACCTGAAAGGTGGAAAGAGGGGAGCCGCTGAGGGGTGTTGGGGGAAAATCAAGCAGCAGTGGTGTGAAGCGGGGGCAGAGAAGGGAACGGAATGGCACATCATCTCATGAGTGTTCACAAGAGTAGTGAGCTCCTTAGGAATGTCTTCTTACTTCAGAATACGTTAGGAGTGTATTTATTGAAAAAAATTATTAATATGGAGACGAAATTGAAAACTATAGAAATACTACAAAGTTTTCAAGTGATACTATAATTTTCTCATCCAGTAAGTATTTAAGAAGTCAGAAGTAAATTTTATTTGAGTTTTGCTTTACAAAACACAGAGCATGCAACATAAGCAAAGGCAAAAGACCAAACCAAACCGAAATAAATCTGGTGTTTCTTTTGATGTTAGACAGCAGTCTTTTACTGAACAGTGCTGCCCTCGCAGAGCAGGGCTACCTCACAGGCAGTGTGCCCACAGTCAGCATAAAGGAATTATTTCTTATTAATAGCACATGATACAGAATTTCAGAAGGGCCGGGTGCGGTGGCTCACACTTGTAATCACAGCACTATGGGAGGTCGAGGCAGGTGGATCACGAGGTCAGGAGTTCGAGACCAGCCTGGCCAATATGGTGAAATCCCATCTCTACTAAAAATACAAAAAATTAGACAGGCGTGGTGGCAGGAGCCTGTAATCTCAGCTACTGAGGAGGCTGAGGCAGAAGAATCGCTTGAACCGGGAGGCAGAGGTTGCAGTGAGCTGAGATTGTGCCACTGCACTCCAGCCTGGCAACAGAGCAAGACTTTGTCTCAAACAAAACTAAAAAAAAAAAAAAAAAATTTCCAAACAGAAATATCTAAATTTCCATAGAAAAATGAGGTAAAAAACATGAAAGGCAGTTCACACTGAAGAAAAACAAATGTCTTGTGTAATAACCTACCCTGGGCTAGCATAACCGACTCCATTTTAGCTGTAAACTCCAACCTGGCTTCCTCTCCCTACCACAGCCCCTTTGGGTGCATAACTGGGTCATGCTGCACTTAGAGGCATTGAAGCGTACTGTTCTCAAAACTTTGTAAGCGCCCCTGTTTGGCATATTTCACCCTGCTATTTTAAGAAAAAAGTTGGCCGGGCTTGGTGGCTCACGCCTGTAATCCAAGTACTTTGGAGGCCAA